>WWET01005152.1:80785-98234 GCA_011038615.1 Limnodynastes dumerilii
CCCATCCTCTTATTCCCACCAGCCTATACTGGTAGGAGGTACGGACCTGGAGTGACCTAATATATTACCTAATTAATTAGCTAATCTTATACAGATATATTATTTACTCTTTGGTATTTATCTCCAAATGGCCCATTCTCCTCATTACAGGATTTGGGCAACACTAGCTGCATTTTCTACTATGTCCAAAAAATCCCTTCATTCTTTACTGGGACTATAGATGGCCAATATCCCAATAATAAACCTTTTATAAATACAGGATTTAATCTGGATTTGGAATTAACTGGCGGTTATTTATTTATGCTTAAGACTTGACTAACGCTATATATCTTGCTTTATTTTGACGTATCATGATATTTCATTCACCAGACCTATCATACGCTTTGCAAGTCTCCTCAGCCAGGCTACAAGTTCCAGCTTTAGCACAGGTGCCTTGATTGCGTGCATCCGATTGGTGGATGCAACAGTTAAGAGACTGCAACTGATTCCACCTGTCAGCTGCCCTCCTCGACAAAGCTCATTTGCTAAACATATGTCGGAGATTCCAGACATGTGATAGTTTCTGTGCACGAGGCTGCCACACTCTGCATCCAAACACACTAATATCAGCTGATTCTTGCCGCTGTGTTCTCCTTGGTCCTGGCTCCGTTCACACTAGAACAGTGCAGGGACAGATACGAGCCTGAGCACAGGCGAAGCATGGTCGTGAGGCCGTTAGATCTCCCCATTAGGGCGCAGTCTCAACCGGATCAGCATAGGACGGTACTTCCCCTGCTACATACCGTCGGAGTGACATGGACCTCTCTGAGAACGTCGGCTTGATAAGTAACCCCTCTTGTATCTCTCTAGCCACTTATTGCACATTGTTTATATTTTACCGATACTTAGCGTATTTTGTTACTATTTCCATTTGAAGACTACTACATATGGTCATACAGACTGGTGCTGATTGCTTATTATAGTATCAACCTTTTATATTGTAAACTTGGCTTTGATATCTCATGCTCCTTTATGATGACTTATACTACATGTTTGACTTATATAGCATAGGGTGCTTGACGGATGTTCCTATATTTCACTTTTAAAGGGATATTACCAAAATTTTTATGTATTCAATGAAAGCATAATTTTTAAACAGCTTTTCTGACTCATCTCAAATTTTCTCTGAATTTAAGAATGAAGGGTCATTCTATGTAATACATGTAGTTTTTGTGCGCCGGTGATAGCGGTTCCAGGGGTCACATTATGTGACTCCATTCTTTCTTTGCAACTGAAACTGAATTACTAGACTACTGCCACAGTGATACAGATTCCACGCACTGAATATCTACCATGCGTAAAGCCTAGTTGGTGATGTGTTTGAAGAATGGGGAGAATGGTCTGTACATGGGGAGCCATCAGTATTTTAAAATCTTGGTTCAAAAGTGTTATAGGCCTTATAAGATACTAGTTGTGGATCTTTTCCTAGCTTTGGAAGTAAGATGGTGTGGGCATCATTGAAATTGGGTAATGGAGGGCCTACCTCATGTATAAGCGTAAATAACAAAGTAAGGAGTGGAGTGATGTTTGGTGTAAGAATTTAATAAGATTCTGCCATTAGGCCAATTTATTGTTATGAAGAGTAGATATTGTGTGTTTAACCTCCACCTCTGTTATGAGGGCATTGAGGAAATCCCACTGGGTCGCGGTTAACTTTGGGAGTTTATCCTTCTCCAGGATCTTATAGTGTAATCATCTATCAGCTGAAATTGGTTTTATAAGTTTGTGTAATAATTCAGAAATTCCACAGTTGCTTTCATGGAGGTAAACCTCTGAGATGTGGCCTAATCCAGAGTTATCAAAACTTGAAAAAAAAATTTTTTTACGGGCTATTGTGAGATTGCTAATGCTTTACCCACTTTTTTCCTGGCCTCTAATTAAGTCCAATTTGGACTGTGGGCTAATAAAAAAAACTTGTTATCAATTGTTTAGAGACTGTTAAACACAATAGGGATTCATTTAATATTTTAGATTAGGTTCCTTAGATTAGTGACCAGAGCCTTCTGCATTGTAGTGAAAAGAGTGTCATATTATTTATTCTTTCTAGCTGAATATGAAATCATGTGCTCCTGCAATATCACTTTGTCTGTGCTCCAAAATAGGATGTAGTCCTCCATTGTCATCAGTAAATTCCATCCACCTTGCAGTAAAAAATACCCTGAAATCTTCTAACTGGTATAGATAAGACGGGATTCTCCATGGGATGTAACTCGTTTTAGGGAGAGTGGTATTGACGAATAGTGTATTTGGGGCATGGTCAGATATTAATATATTTCCTATGTATGCTGATGTCAAATAATTTATACTGTATGAGGAAATTATTCTAGAAAAGTTTCATGCACATGGGAGTATATGTGTATGTGCTCTCAATTGGAGAAGTAAGTCACCACAGGTCTACTAAGTCATGTCTTGTCATCAGAAGAAAAGCTATGCCATTTGTTAGACATGACACCATCAGCAAATGGATTAAATGCCATAATAAAATTCCAAATTGGGGTATCTCACTGCAGCAAGAGATTTGATATAGCATGGTAGAAATGTTTTCCTTTCAGTGAGTTTGGGGCATAGACATTTAAAAAAGCGGAAAGCAAGGTGGGTAGCGCTGCCTTCTTAGTGAGTGGTCCTCTGTTGAGATATGTATCCTCGTTGGATTTGAGGAGATGGAGCCCTGTGCTCCCTTACCCACATAGTGGTTCTGATCCACCACTCAACCTCCGTTACTAGTTTCCCTGTGCTCTATTACCTCTCTACCATCTACCCACAACACACTTCAGAGTCCCCACAATGTCCCTTTTAAACCCCCCCTGTACATATACCCAGGTCTACCCTTCAATTAGCCTTTCCTAGGCACCTTACATCTCCATCTACTCAAATCCAACGAGGATACATATCTCAACAGAGGCCCACTCCTAAGCAAGTCCCAGCAGCGCCTTTCATTTCACCCCACTACTTAGTTGTGTCAGAGCGCTTTCCCAACTTTCTATACATAGACATTTAAGATCGTAAAATTCGTAAAATTGTAACATTTTCTAAGCCCACCTGAAGGTCCAAAAGGATGTAGCAGCCATAAGGATCCATGAACTTGTCAGTTATAGTGTATGTAAGATTCTTGATTAGGAGAATTACTACTACTCTTTATGTGTAACAAACAGAACAGACCTGCATTCTGCTATCCATGAATCATGCAATACAAATGTATCTGCCTTGTGCCCATGGGTCTTCTGTTGATCTCACTAAGACCTTATAAATAGGGCCCGTGTAATGACAAAAGTCATTCACCGGAGGGACCATGAAGACGACGGACGTCATCGGAAGCCCCTGCCATCCACGCCAGTCAAGAAAGAAGAATTCTAAACAGTGAATAGGTTCTATATTTTAGTAATACTTTTTATTTAAAATGTTTATACAGTCAGGTCCATAAATATTGGGACATCGACACAATTCTCATATTTTGGGCTCTATACACCACCACAATGGATTTGAAATTAAACAAACAACATGTGCTTTAACTGCAGACTTTTAGCTTTAATTTGAGGGTATTTACATCCAAATCAGGTGAACGGTATAGGAATTACAATAATTTCTATATGTGCCTCCCACTTTTTAAGGGACCAAAAGTAACGGGACAATCGACTCAAAAGATATTTCATGGACAGGTGTGGGCTATTCCCTCATTATTTCATCCTCAATTAAAAAGGTAAAAGGTCTGGAGTTGATTCTAGGTGTGACATTTGCATTTGGAATCTGTTGCTGTCGACACTCAATATGAAATCCAAAGATCTGTCACTATCAGTGAAGCAAGCCATCATTAGGCTGAAAAATCTAAAGAAACCCATCAGAGAGATAGCAAAAACATTAGGTGTGGCCAAATCAACTGTTTGGAACAGTCTTAAAAAGGAAGAACGCACCGGAGAGCTCAGAAAACAACTATGGTGGATGACTTTTGCATGGTGAAGAAAAACCCCTTCACAACAGTTGGCCTCTCCAGGAGGTAGGTGTATATGTGTCAAAGTCAACAATCAAGAGAAGACTTCACAAGTGTGAATATAGAGGGTTCACCACAAGATGTAAACCATTGGTGAGCAACAAAAACAGGAAGATTAGAGTTTGCCAAACAACATCCAAAATGCCATTACAGTTCTGGAACAACATTCTATGGACAGATGAGACAAAAGATCAACTTGTACCAGAGTGATGGGAAGAGAAGAGTATGGAGAAGGAAAGGAACTGCTCATGATCCAAAACATACCACCTCATCAGTGAAGCATGGTGGTGGTAGTGTCATGGCGTGGGCATGTATGGTTGCCAATGGAACTGGTTCCCTTGTATTTATTGATGATGGGCCGTATGCAGAACTCCGGCAGCATTGCATTTGCGGCCGGAGTTTTCAGCAATGTGTTACCGCATGTACGCAATCTACGTCACAAAAAGTAACGTAGATTACGTAACAAAATTACAAAATATTATCTGCTCATATTCAGTCAAATACTTCTGAATTCATTGGATGGCGCTTCACAGTGCCGATAGACAATGACCCGAAGCATACCGCAAAAGCAACCAAAGAGTTTTTTAAGGCTAAAAAGTGGAATGTTATCCAAGTCAATCACCTGACCTGAATCCGATTGAGCATGCATTTCACTTGATGAACACAAAACTGTAGGGAAAATGCCCCAAGAACAAGCAGGAACTGAAGACATTTGTAGTAGAGGCCTGGCAGAGCATCACCAGGGATGAAACGGCCTGACATAGCATCACCAGGGATGAAACCCGGTGTCTGGTGATGTCTATGCGTTCCAGACTTCAGGCTGTAATTGACTGCAAAGGATTTGCAACAAAGTATTAAAAAGTGAAAGTTTGATTTAGGATTGTTTGGTTTGTCCCATTACTCTTGGTCCTTTAAAAATTGGGAGGCACATATAGAAACCGTTGTAATTCCTACACCGTTCTCCTGATTTGGATGTAAATACCCTCAAATTAAAACTGAAAGTCTGCTGTTAAAGCACATCTTGTTTGTTTCATTTAAAATCCATTGTGGTGGTGTATAGAGCCCAAAATATGAGAATTGTGTTGATGTCCCAATATTTATGGACCTGACTATATATGTATTTGTTGGTTCTATTGTACATATAGTAAAGAAGAGGATACATTTATCATGTAACATACACGGGACAAAATTTTATGAGTTTGAAAGGAACGAGGGCAATTTTACGTTTTTTTTTAAGCATTGGAGGGGACATTTACAGTATTTTGACCATTGGAGGGGACATTTACAGTATTTTGACCATCGGAGGGGGCATTTATAGTATTCTGACAGCGGAGGGGATATTTACAGTATTTTGACATGCGTAGGGGACATTTAATGTATTTTTACAAATGGAGGGGACAAATACAGTTTTTAATAAAACGGAGGGACAATGGGGTAGATCCAGAACTCTGCTTGCAATCCATTTACTAGCGTAGCATATGTACGCGTGCGTACCTTCTATACACGCCCCTTGAATGTATGTACTTTGACCGAGTTCCGCTTTCCAAACCCTACCTTAACCTTTGGCCACATAACCGCTGTCGTTCGCACACGTACGGATGGGCAACACGGACTTACGCAGCTAAGCACGCCCATACTGTACACTTTAAATGAAAACCCTCACCTACATCAAATCTCACTGTAAGAAGTCTGTCTGGTACTTAATAGATTCTTGTATTCCCACAAATCTTATGTTGCTTCATCTATGGTTATTTTCAAGGTCAACTTTTATAACAGGGATGCTATAGTTTTTTGGGGCTTGGGTAGAAGTAGCAGCATCATCAATATCACTATGTTTTATTATATATCTCTAGATTTAAATATTAATTTCTAAAGAGGATAAAAATCTAATACAGGGTTATATCAGGGCCCCCTGTCAAAGTGGAGGACTAAACACCAAACCCCTGCCCCCATCACCTGCATTAACAACTGTGGCTGTGCAAGAAGTCAGCATGGCCACTGTTAGGCAGCTGCGGAGTCAAGCTACTTCCTCTGCCTCCGCTTCCCCTCACGTCCCGTCTGTTGCTAGGAGATGCAGGATGCAAGAGGGTCCACAGCACGTTCCTGATTGATCGAGATCCTCTATGTCTCCATTTTGGCGCGGGTTATAGCGTCATCTTTGGATCCTTGTTGACTTTCTATTTTTATGGGAGACTTTGGAATCCTAGTTTTTGCCTTGGTCTTTAGCCTTCTGGTTGTGTGTTCTTGTTTCCCTTGTCCGGTGTCCTGCCTTGTCTGGTTTTAATCCTGTCTCCCCGTTGTTCTGTTTTCCCCCCTGTATGTCCCTCTGGTACTTAGCGCTAGTGTCCTGTTTAGCCTTGTGTACATTCCCAGTGCACATAGTGCTGTGCTCCGGCAACCCATTGCACATATTCCTGGCACATAGTGCCACTGCCCTGTTTAACCCCGTGAACATTCGATTTGCACATAGTGCTGTTCCCCGGTAACCTTTTGCACAACTTACTGGCAACTAGTGCTGCTGCCCTGATTAACCCTGTGTACTTTCCATTTGCACATAATGCAGTGCCCCGGTTACCTATTGCACAGCTTACTGGCACATAGTGCTGCTACTCTGTTTTACCCTGTGTACATTACATTTGCACATAGTGCAGTTGCCACAGCAAATCCCCTTGCTCATTTCACTGGCATAAAGTGCTGCTTGTCAGTTAACTCTGTGTTCTCTTAGCGCAGTAGCTCCAATTTACTCCTTATACATTCCTTTGGCACATATTGCTTTTTCCTGAAACTCACCTCCTCTCCAGGTTTTGCTATCCTCTAATCACTAGGGTGTCATTGTCCTTTTCTACGTACTGGTACTCTGGGGTTGGTGACCTGCTACTGGGGCACAACCAAGTCCATCCCCACCATCAGGGGCCCTGGCGAATTCCACCCGGTAGTTAGATTCTGCACCCTGGAGGTACAGTATGTCACACCCTAACAGCTACATCAGCTGCTAAGTAACACAACCTGTTCAGACTAAATTAAATCCCTCAAAATTCATATTGAAATAACCACCCCTCCACCAGTTTAAAAGGAGTTAAATATCCCTATTTAAGTTCACACCAAATCAACCTGCTCTCCACAGTTATATCTAAATTAAACTACCCTTTCCCTGGTTCACACAAAATTAACCCTTCTCACATTGATGAAACCCAGAAACACTGAATTCACCATTCCTTGAATCATACTTAATTAACCCCCCTTAATCAGTTCTTAATTATGTATCCCCCTTTCCCAGTTTATTCTTAATAAAACCCCTTCTCTAGTTTATGCTTAATTAACCTGCTCTTCTCCGCACTTTACTTTAATTCAACTTCTGCAACCTGTTTTCCACTAATTTTCCACTAATTCAACCTCCTTATCCATCACCCAGTTAAGAATAAGAAAACACTAGCACTAACCTTAACAATAACCCACCCTAATCCAGTAAACACTTAACAGTCACTCACATCCTGTCATCAGGTGTGTTCTGTCTTCTTCTGTGCAGTGTTACTGATCCCTCGACAGTTCTCTTTGCAATCAGTGGCCTGGATCCAGCACAAATGCTAGCACATCCTGCGTGGTGTACATGCATGCTGTAATGGAGGATTCAGTATGATTAATTCATATGTGCATGAAAATAGGACCTCTAAATGAGAAGTAAATAACAGCATGTGGCGTATGGGCACAAAGCAGGAAGCTCTCTGCTGCTACATCTCCAAATATGCTCTGCAAGTGCAGTGTTGTATAATTTGTTTAAATAGGTTACAAACTGTTATCAATAGAACGGAAGCTTAATTTGTAGTTTTTATCCTCGAAAGCAATTTAAAAAATTAATTTACAAGAAAATATATATTTTTTTACTGTACTCTAAAACAATAAACAACCACACAATATACTAGCAGTGATTCCATTTCTGTTCAATGCATTTTGCTGGACAATTAAGCTGATGAGAACTAAATTTGCTTCTGAATGACTGCCCCCCTTGACTTAGACATGACCTGCAGTAGATACAAATTTTCTAACATACAGTAACCTTTGTTACATCTATGTTCTGAGCAGGATCGAGGGCACTTGGAACAGCCTTACTGTACATTGACTACCTTCCCTCCCTCGGCACAACCCTCAGAGCGCAAGCCACAGATGCCAGGATTGTGCTATGATCTAAATTGGATGACCCTGCATTCATTTCAGTTCTGAACAAATCACGCAAAGAAATGTCACAAAATTTATCAAGGTGAGACAGTGCACAGCACAGTTCCTTTCTGCACAGGTGGCTGCCCAAGGGTGAATCCAGATTTAACTTAGCTTTTCTTCTGTTTTACTCCCTGTTGCCATGTGTGGCACCACAGGGCAGCGCTTCGCTTGATTGACACCACTGGTGAGTGTTATCCAGCTCATTGAATAGAAATGCCCCCACTCTTAAGCCTGTAAATATTGTACCCTGGATAATATTTAGTGAATCACATGCAGAAAAAGGGACTATAATTCAACCTTAATTCTACATTAATTTATTGTATTGCTTAAAATTGTGGACATGTTTATGTTCATAATAAATAATTATTGATTGAGATTCTATAAATCTATAAGAAAACAGTCTGTTACAGTCACATATGCATTAAAATGATGAATGTGTTTTCTTTTATGTTATTTATATATTTATTCACCATTTTTACATGACAATAATGTACTTTGTCATTATAAAATGTCAGTGAAAGTTTGCTTTAACCAGCAACCTTGTTATGATCTGGATGCCTCATCCAGTGTTAAAACAAATACAGGTGAAACATACTGTAAATGTCAAAATGCTGCAAATCTGCAAATAACGTAAATAAAGCTGAATGAGTCTTTGCAGCATAGGCAATTACAATTGATTTTCTTGCATTAGTTTTTCTTGTAGAATAGAATAGAATATTTTAGATTTGATATTTTCTGAAATATGACATATTTATTCCGTAAAATTATTGAAGTTAGAGTTAATATCGATACACATTAATATTCATACACACAGATCAATCTGAATTCCTGTACCTTATCATACTAGAAGAATCTATTTATGATATATATTATTTTAGAAAGCCAGCTGTTTGCATTAGTAATACCCCTTTCACATCACCACGAAATACCCGGGATTTTCGCCAAAAACCCATGTCTCTGCAAAAGAAGGGTTATTCCTGGGTCCGACATGGGTAGGGGTGCAGTGTGAAAGGTGCTACCCGGGTTTTTCAACCCGGGTAGCACCTAACGCACTTGATTGGTGCAATTTTTTTTACTGTTGCCCTGGCAACAAGTGTTGCCATAGCAACGGTAAACAAATTACTCTGTCTGATGACGTCAGGGCAGACCCGGGTCTCTGAATTTCCCGGGTCTGTGACCCTGGGATCCTCTGCTGCCCTGGCAATATCTGTGAACCCGGGATATTGCCGGGGTGGTAATCTGAAAGGGGTATAAGTTGCAAACTTGTTTTAAAAAAGCCTGTCTCTATCTGGTTGCTCTCACCTTTTGTTAAAATGAACAGAGACAGTTTGGAGGTTGCTTCATATGGATTAACTTCAATTATAAAGATAGGGATTATAGGAGATCAAAAATAGGTTGAACTTGATGGACTGGTGTCTTTTTTCAACCTCATCAACTATGTTACTATGTTACATAAATCACCTCATGAGGTACTGGACATCTGTATAAACAATGGAGAGGAGACAGTTTGTCTGACTGAAAGATCATAAACCATGGAAGCGTGCATATCACTCACAGAAGGAAACAGGAGATAATTCCTTAAGTAGACAGTAGTGGCCACAACAAAGACTTCCTTCCTTTGGGCAGCTTTTGGTGAACTTATTTCTTGGACTATGATTTACATATGTTTGTCATAGGTATCCAGCCCTTTGTGAATAGAAGACAGATGCTGTCTGAACAAGTTTGATGATTGAGCATTCTGAATTCTAATTTGAATGATCAATTAATATGTGTTTAACTTTGCCTGTTTTTCTATCCCCTTTTCATTACTATTATATTTTTCTTATAATACTTATGTTCCTATACTTTCTGTAATGTGATCTCAATATTCATATCAGTTAATTTGCACCAGCAATAATATGAAATGTTCTGTTTTCTTTGTCTATCTTTAGGATGCGTTTAAGTCTTATGTTCATTTTTATTATTGTCATCAGTAACATTGTTTTTATTTGAAATTGTATTTTGAAATTGCAAAGTATCTGACAAGTATTCATTTATTATTTTAACAGAAACTAACTGACACATTTAAAGAACTTACTGAACACCAGGTTTTCAGAATATCACACAATTTACAAAAAACACCTTACGTACTAAAGTAATATTTTATATACACAAATTGTAAAACAAACGCCCATTCAATCCTAGACACTGTGCAATCATTGCTGTAATGGAAATATTCCAGCAATGCAAATGATGTCTAATGTGATTTTGGACACACCAGCTGTTGGCATGCTTTATGTTATTTTGTGGTAATGGAAAATCATTGCATCTGCAACAGTTTTTCAGTTTCTTGCCAATCCATGACAGCTGGATTGCAGCATCCTCAGAAACTCACAAAACATTTTTTACAATGTTAATGATACTCATTGTAAAGCATCATCTGGTATGCAGAATGTACCATGTATAATTGCTATTTGGCATGAAATACTTATCTGATATAGAACTGGGGAATATGGTTCATCTGTAAAAAAAAAATGACACTCATCTTGCTTTACCCTCATACGGTGATGCAATATAAGTCACCAATAATTGTTATACTGTACTAGTATACAAAACCAAAAATTAGTTCAATGTGTGCAAAAAAAAAACCAGAAAAACAAAAAAAATTCAGTTTTGAGAAGCAATGGCATAAAGTAAATTTTGAAGTATTATATAGAGCAAGCATTCCTATCCAGCACATTGGTAATGTGGCTACCGGATGTTAGCGGCTCTCAGGGACTGTCATCTTAAATGGTGCTTAGTACTAAGTCTAATAATGCTAAGCCCTGTTTATAAATAATTTGCCAGCAGCTTCCCTTCTGGGGACGACGACAATATATCGGTAATATATTTACAGCAATCATACAATTGATATTATTACAGGATATTTGAAGTATATAATATGTTGGGCATTGAGATATATATATATATAAAATAAGTTTGCTTTATCTAAGCAGATTGTCATAGTATGACAATCTGACTATTTTACAGACAAAGGGCCGGATCCAGAACTACCATAGACGGACGTAGTTGAATAAACAGCAGCTACTGCACATGCGTAGTAGCTATTGTACGTAATCTGCGTATCGTTTTGATACGTAGATTGCGTATATGCGGTCTTTTATTCAACTACGTCCGTCTATGGAAGACGGACGTAGTTCTGGATCCGGCCCAAAATGAGTGCACAGAAGCTACTCAAAAGAGCTTCTTGGAGACAGGGCAAATGTACTGAAGAGAAATAAAACAGTTTTACTTACAAATAATATGAATATTGCATGAGATCATTTGACAGTAATTACTGTGAGGCTGCAGAAGCAGTTTAGTTTGGAACAGAAAAATGTAATAACGTAATTTCAATTTCCTGAAAAGAGAGAGGGCTCAAAAGTTATCAGAGTGTTAAGAAGCAGCAGGGGGAAGATAGTTCTTAACTTAATTAAAATGTATTACCTATTAATGTGCATCACAGGTGATATTAAAAAAAAGGATTTCATTTGTGGTGTTTTGCGTAGTAAATTTTTTTAACCCACTGTGAGGTTAGGAAATTTTCACAAACTAAAGACAATGGGCATTATCCAGACTTAATTGTGATCCAAAACTCTGCACATGAAAGAATAAGGCACTCCCCCTGCACTCCTTTGCATGGATGATGGATCTATGGCCAGAACCCTACCTTTCCCACCTCTGTGCATGCAGAATACTGCATCGTATGTAAAGGCTTAGCCAAGCCCTTATTGTATGATTTTATATGGCTATTTCCACCCACCATGCATACCTTGCCTCTGCCTTTCATGCGGAGAAAGAACTCCATTCGAAAAGCAGCATTGGGCAGCTGCGTTCCATACAGCGTTACTTTGTACTGCACATGCACAGTAGATTATTACAGGCTTTTTCCATTCCTGGCTTATGGAAATATCCTGTCATTTTTAATTGTGAATGCTGCTCACTTTTGTATTTTATATATTTGAAGTAATCTAATATGTCTAAATTATTATGTTTAGATAAAACTTGTAAGAATGATTCACAGATAAAAAATGGCTACTTAGGAATGATTCATGCTTGGGAATGTAATGACATCCGAGGGGCAAGACTCTTAATGCAAATGAGTAGCACTCGGGCTACTAATGTACAGTATGGGTATTCCTTGAGACTTAGGAATAATTCACAGTTAAGAAGGCCTTGCAAAAACTATGCACAAACAAAGATAAAAATGTCCCCTACCATTCTTAAGTTGATATCCGCATAGTTAACAGAGAACCAAAGCGTTATGCTTTTATGTATTTTCAACACAAAGCTGCTATGTGATTATAATGAATGTGTTCGCTTTTATTGAAATAATTAAAGTCTTATCTATTAAAACTGCTGTTATTTTGTGTTTGACTTTAATTTTGAAAGGTACTCATTATTTACATTTATTTGCAGTTTGTGCATGATTTCATTTTTTGTTGTAAACATTTTTTAAACAAGTTTTTCTTTATTTAAATTGTAGCATGTTTGCATTGTTTGTGTGAGAACTTGAGATAAAAATTTTTAGATCTAATTTATGTAGATATTTATTATTTTGATATTTATGTTATAACAGCTTTGAAATCTGAACGTTTTTTTCTTAATCCTTCAATAAGTATTTATGATTTTAATAATATTCTACATTTTAGAATATTTTAGAATATTAAAATATTTTATTTTTAAATTTGGTTACTTTTGTTAATTATGACACAAAGAAAGCCTAAGAAAATCGATGCGCTTCTTAATTTAATTAACTTAGTGTTTCTTTACTTAGCTGTGAATCATGAAGATATTAAAGATCCTAAATATATATGCGATTCTCATTTGGGAAACAAAGCTGTTCCTAAATATACACATATGGAGAAAAGAATGTTCTTAGCTCCTAAGAAGCTGTGGTGTGGTTAACATTTTTCTTTAGTATTTGTGAATCATTCTTATGAATCTGGGCTGTATATTTAGGACCGTTAATAAATTCTTTATAAAGAAGTGTGAATCAGGTCCTCAGTTCCTGGATGTCATGATCACTAAGCAACGAAATGGGTCGGGCACCAAGGTATTCCAGAAATCAATGGACAAGAAGACACTCCTGCATGCCAAAAGTCACCATCGGCAAAACCCCATCAAATCATTACCCTATTCGCAGTTGGTGAGAATTACCAATAGAGGGAAGTGACGGGGGGCATGCACTCCCTCTACCTTGCGTAATTTCAGACCCCCAAACATACGTAAAGCGTGCAGAGTCTGGATCTGGTCCTCTATCTTTAAAATATTAGTCAGAGAGATTTGTTACATACATATAGTATGCAAATATATAATAAGCCAGTCTGGTAGTACACATGAGAGAGGAGTGAACTCCCCCTGTCATTCCCCTCACTTGTGCATAATAATTGTGAGTTATGCTGGCAGATCAGCAGTGCGTCCGATCACTGATCCGCATGTAAGTGGGTGTTAACACCCACACTGTATAATTTACATCTTCCCTCCACCTACTTTGCATACTTTTTGCATACTTTTTGTGGGAAGAACCGCCTCATCGAACAGAACTCCTATCATGCGGAACTTAGTTCCATACAATGGGAGACACGCACGTAAAGTGTGTGTAAAATCTTTAAGGCACATGTGTCCTCCAGTTCATTCAGCCCACTTATGCACCTTGTGTGATGTCTGGATCCTGTCCATAGGATCTAAATTGGTTATATAAGGTACAAGAATACAGAAATCACTAAATGCACAAAAAGGTATATAAAGTGTTTGTAATGTATTTCAAGTGTGTTGCATAGTTGATGAGGTTGAAAAAGACACCTGTCCATCAAGTTCAAACTATTATGGATCTCCTGTGATCCCTATATTTATCATTGAAATTTATCCAGATGAAACAACCTCCAATCTGACCCAAGATTATTTTCATATTTTTCCCTCGCTCCACTACTGTTCTTCATTTTAATTAACGGTCCTGGTAACCCTGTATGCACTTTTCTAGCTCTTTCTTAAACATAGCACAGGAGAGATAAATGAATCTCAAAGATGAGTGCTAACAGGATGTGGGATAAATAGAAAACAACCAAGAGCTAGATTATAAAAACTTGACAGAACAGTTGAAACAATATAAACTAAATTATAATAACTCCTAAAAAGACCTGCAGCAAGTTGGCTTATTGTGACTCTTATAGTGCCATAACAAATAGCTATTAACAGTATAGAGATAATATATAAAAACTGTGCTGGTGTGTTAGGCATAAATGGAAATACAATTAAAACTTAGAGTTGGAATAAGAAACTATAGGGAACTGAGCAGCCAACCAAGTGGGGTTGATATACAATATTGGATGTTTAAACCTTAGTTGTATTAGAGTAAAGAGTAATCTAATGACTGGTTAAAAAGCATGCAATATTTAATATTAGTATTTAATTAAGATTCACATATACATATAGGTATATAGTTTATAATAAACACGTTATTATATTGAGAGCGACTGAGCTGATCAGCATAAAAATACTTTAAACTGACGTTAGGCCCGCGGACTCCATTATCTATAGCAAAGAGTCAACTGCGCTCCAGACTGACCGACTAAAACTTGGAAAACCAGTTGGGAGCAGCAACATCATCAATACCAGCTAACATCACACTCCTCACCAAAGAAGAGCCATCATATTAGGGGTGAGTTAATTACATTTTTGATCAAATATAGCAGGCTAATTTTAAAATGAGGGTTAATCTGCTTGCCACAGAAACAAAAGGAAAGAAAAGCCCCGGCACACTGCCAGAAACCAGTAACAAACTCTACTGTTCTATCTGTAAAATAAAACACAGAAATGTTCGTTACACATATTTTTTTGGGGGGGAAAAGCAATTTTTCTTTATTTTCCAACAACAACAAAGTCATACATGAATACAAATGGCAATACCGAAATGGTAGAAAAAGATACAAGTGATAATGCAGAGAACAGTCAAATAAAGCTGTAGCGTGTTGAAAACACAAACACACCGAGACATGTTAACATATTTAGCCCAGTGAGACTGAATGCTCTGAGAATGTTGCCAAGAACGACAATGATAATACAATACACAGACAAAAAAAACAAGAACAACAATAATATAAAATAAAATAAAATAAAAATAAAAATAAGTCAAATTAGATATCTGACACCAAAGAGAAATGCAAAACTATTAAAATAGTGCCTTCGTCGTGCAACTCTGATTTTAAAGGTGGAAGTGGGGTCGGGATTGGGAGCGGGGGACATATTCAGTTCGTGTGTCCACTTAGAGCCTCCTCCTTCTGTATTAACTGTTTTTTTTTTCTTTTCCCCTTTTTTTTTTCCTTTTTTTCTTCCCTTCTCCATTCTTACTCAGGAACACTTAAACCTTGGATGTCCAACTGTCTGTATAAAAACCAAGTAGTATTTTCAAATATTTTGTATATACGATCTTGTGTTTCCTTATCTAAGTGTTCAATATAGCGTCCCCATTTAGCATGAAATCTCTCTCCACCCTTCTCCAGATCTGGCAGTGTCGCCTTTCTGTCAAAGTAAATATACTGTAGCAGTGCAGATTTGACAGCTCCCAATGTTGGGGCTGCGCTCTGAACCCAGTTGCTCAAAAGCAGGCTCTTGGCCACCGTAACCACCACAGTGAGCAGTTTGATATTCTGCCGTTTATCCGGTCCTAATTCCCAATTAACGAAATTGGCACACAACATTGCAAGCGGATCCTTAATGACACGAATTTGCAGAGAAGAATTAATAAGTTGTGTTAATTTGTCCCAGAATTTTTGTATTTTCCGGCATTCCCACAGGTTATGGAAGAAGGTAGCTTTCCTATGTTTGCACTTCGGGCAAATGGGTGATTCATTGGGGTGCATAAAGGATCTCCGATATTGGGAGATATAGGCCCGATTAATTGTTTTTACATGGATTTCCTGTAACTGGGCTGACTTTAAAATTTTAAGGGTCTGTTCATTATGTTTAAATAACGTTTCAAAGTTCTCCACACTAGGGATGTCTCTGCTCCAAGTAGCAATCAAAGGTGTCCAAATTTTGCGTGTGGGGTCCACCAAGAGATCAGCCTGCAACATTTTAGTTTTATATTTGTTTCTCGCTACAAATTGAAGCAACTGCAGAACCGGATCTGATTGCTGCCGATCTGGATAGGGTTTCGGGAGATTCTGAGCAAAGTGTCGGACCTGAAGGTACATAAAGAAATGTGTGTTTGGAATGTGGAATTTGTTTTTTAAGGTTTGGAAGGACAACAAATTACCCCCCCCCCGGGTCAAAAACATCCTGTGTTGCCTTGATACCTTTTTCTTTCCATATCAGGTACCAGGCATTATCTAGTCCAGGAGAGAAAGCCGGGTTGCCCCAAATTGGGGTGTAAACCACGCTACTGCCATTTCTTTTAAACCTAGTATTGATGTAAAGCCATGACCTATATGTGGAATGAAATAAAATATTGTTTAACAAACCTTGTGGGATGTCCTTTTTTTTACATAATAGTAATGCAGCTGGGGAGTAGGGACGAAATACCTGCTCTTCTAAGTCTGGGTTTATGTAAGAATGCTTATCTAGAAACCAGTCAGTAATGTAGCGGAAAGCTACCGCGTGCTGAAAAGTGGCCAGGTCGGGAACACCCAATCCACCTTCCCCTCTAGGCAATTTCAGTTTATTGTAGGCTATTTTAGGTTTTTTCCCCTTCCAGATAAATTTTAAGAAAAGCGATTTGCAAAATGCAACATCTGATTTTGTTAAATGTATTGGTAACATTTGGATGACATATGAGATTTTGGGGAAGATGATGCTTTTAAGCACCGCTATTCTACCTAGCAACGAGAGGGACAAGAAACGCCAGCCTTCCAACAGTCTTTGTATAGCCCGTAAGATCGGAGTATAATTGTTTTTGTATAAATTATGTGTATGTTTGCCTATAATGATGCCTAAGTATTTAACAGAGGAACGTGCTATTTGGAATCTCTGCAGAATCGGAGGTAGGTGTGTTTGGCTATTATTTGAAAGCAAAAGGGCGCTAGATTTCTGAAAGTTAATTTTGTAACCTGCGAACGATCCAAATCTTTCTATGAGGTTTGTGACAACTGTTAGGGAATGCTCAGGGTTGGAGACGAAGAGCATCATGTCATCCGCAAAAAGTGCTATTTTAGCTTCGTATGAACCTATATTTATGCCCCGAAAGAGTGGTTG
>WWET01005153.1:1924-12506 GCA_011038615.1 Limnodynastes dumerilii
TTTGGGGTTAGAAGCCTGAGTAGAAATGAGAGTTTGAAAGTAAGATTGTTTGGCATTATCCAGGGCAGTTCTATAAGTGTGATAGGTGTTTGTGTAAGTAAGAAAGTCATGGGGCAGACGAGATTTGCGCCAACGACGTTCTGCTTTGCGAGAGAGTTTTTTAAGGGTACGTGTGTCATTGGTGTGCCATGGCTGACATTTGAGTCGCCGTGGTACATGAGGTGTAGCTGGAGCAAGTTGGTCAAGGATGTCTACTAGTGTTTGGTTTAGGTGAGAAACTGCTACATCAGGAGAGTGGAGATTAGGGACAGGAGATAGAAGTTGTTGCACAGATTGAAAAAGTTGGTTAAAATTAATGGCATTAATATTTCTATGGGTGCGAGTAGGTGTTAGCGAGTTATAGAGTATAGAGTTAGACTTGGTATGAGAAAGTTTGCATGCGATAAGGTGATGGTCTGAGAGAGGGTGGGGAAAGTTATTGATATCAGTGACTAAGCATAGCTTGGAGAATGCAAAATCAATGCAATTACCATCCTTATGGGTAGTAGACTCAATCCACTGGGAGAGGCCAAGAGAGGAGGTAAGAGAGAAAAGCTTAGAGGCATGAGGAGAGGGAGGATCATTAATGGGAATGTTGAAATCACCAAGGATAACAGTCGGTAAGTCAGAGGATAAAAAATAAGGGAGCCATGCAGAAAAGTGTTGTAGAAATTGTTGGCAGGATTCACTGGGGGATGATAGATTACAGCGACACGCAGAGGATAAGGGTTAAAGATGCGTACAGCATGTACTTCAAAGGATGTGAAAGTAAGCGAAGGGACATTAGGTAGAGCAGTAAATGTGATATATTGTGAAAGAAGTATTCCAACCCCACCAGGCCTGGAGGTATGAGTAAAGTGAAGGCCACCATATGAGAGGGCAGCAGGTGAGGCAGTGTCAGATTCAGAGAGCCAAGTTTTTGTTAGTGCAAAAAGGTTAAGGTTGTTAGAAAGGAAAAGGTCATGAATTGAGGTTAGCTTGTTACAGACAGAGCATACATTCCATAGTACACAGTTTATTGTTTTTGAAGGTGGTGGGAGACAGGAAATGTGTTTGATATTTGCATGATTCCTATAGTGTCCAGAGTTTGATTGATTTGTGTGAGAGATGTGAGGGGGACCAGGATTTGGAGAGATATCACCAGCTAACAGAAGAAGTAGTGAGAGATATAGGAGATTATGTGATCTATGAGATGTTTTATGATTTGTATCTTTAGAAGAAGCTACAGATAGACATTTTAGATAAGATAGGAGTTCATGGGAGTTAATTTGGGGATTGCTTAGGAGAGCTGGACTTATAAGAATACAGGGTTCTGAATGAGGGTTATTGAAAGATGTATAAAAGTGATAGGAAATGTTGTGTAAGGAAATCAGAAATAGCAGTGGTGTAAGCATTGCAGGGAAATTGTATGAAGATGTAAAAGCAAGTGAAATGAAGGGTAATGATATGTTAAGAGTATGTGGGTATAACATAAGCAACATATAAAGCATAAATTAGCGTTTTTCTTTATAAGTTTCAAGTAAGATTTACAGGCTATGCACAGAGTTGCTGGATGGTGCAGAGTTAGACGATCCACAGGCCAGATGTTGATAGTGATAGGATTTAGTTTCATGATTGGCCGCTATACACTCCCATATCCAGGAACCCCTCAAAGTATTATCACTTTGGGACCAATGGGTCTCCTGTATGAAGACTATATCAGGTATCATGTGTTTTAAGTGATCTGCTATTCTTCGTCTCTTGACCGGGGAATTTAGTCCTCCCACTTTCCATGAAACCAACCGTATTGCTGAGGGATGAGGGCCAGTGGGAAACGCTGATGGAAGTGGTTCCATCATCATAGGACTAGCCCTATTGGAGCAAGGTTAGACAATTAACTGCCGTTATGAAAATTATTTGGGAGGGACTGTGGGAGCCACCGCCAGCAAGTGTATCATAGTATTTAAAGGATTGTACCATTCTCGGATTAATCCACAAATACCCATTCCTGCGAAAAAAGATGCTCCATGACTTCTGTATTTGACATAATGCAATAAAAGTGAACATAAGCGTTATTAGTTTCAAAATAGTAATAAAACTCCATTTCCAACGTTTTCTAACATTTTCCTCCTGATTTGAAGGAACATCCTTGGTATAGGATGCTATACACAAATAAACAAACAATTGAACATTGCTAACGTGGCCATAAGGGCAACTTTTAAACATATTGGCAGAACAAAGAATTAGACTATGTTCTATCTTGGTGACCTAGGTGAACTTTGATTGCTGGAAGTGGACGGGCCATCTCTATCAAGTTGGTAATGGGTGACGAATTCTCTAGCACTGTTAACATCATTAAAAATATGTAATTGCCCATTATGTGTTACCCTGAGACGGGCAGGAAAAGCCAGGGTAAATTTAAAATGATGTTCATGTAAGGCTGAACAAATTGGGGCAAAAGCACGTCTTTTTTGGGAAACATTTAAAGAAAAATCCTGCAACATTAATATCCTGCAATTGTCAACCTTGAAATCTGTTATGGTACGATAAGTGCGCATTATGGTTTCCTTATCTCTATAGTTCAGGAATTTCGCAAGTACCACTCTAGGTCTATCACCCACACCTTTTCTTTCTGGACCTAGCCTATGGGCCCTTTCAATAGCCACGGTTGGCATATTGGACGTCAGACCAAGGGAAGCAACCACATTAACCTGTTAGAAAGTGATTAATTCAGAATTTTTCACGGATTCCTAGGAACCGGAGATTATTTCTCCGGCTTCTATTCTCGAGGTCGTCAATTTTGTCCTCCAGCTCCCTGAATCGTCTGTTTTGAGTAAGCGCCGTGTTTTGCTAAGTAATTTGGGTATCATCTATATCGCTAACTCTTTGTTCAAGGGTCACAATTCTTTTTGAATTAGATTCCATAGTAGCAATTGCGGTAGTTATGCTAGATTGGAGGGCCTCCAATCTAACATCTAAAGCCAGCAATAGTTTCTGCTCTAGGAGAGGAAACAAATAGCTAGATAACTCCTTTGCTGTTTCTACCACTGAGGAGGGAGTATTAACATCTGATTGGGGATTCTGAGAGCTGGAGGAATTACTATGTGACTGAGCAGAGAGAGGATTTACTTTGTTTGCGCTAGCGGTGGTTTGAGTATTGCGTGTTTTGCCCATTCTAGCGTCTTCTAAGCCTCCCAGATACCTTTTCATACCTCATATATATATGTCCAATTAGGTATGCAGATATATTTTACACATGCAATAGAAAATGCAGTCTCACAGAAAATTTTAGGGTAGCAGAGGCACGTGTTAACAGAATATATAGAAAAAGCTGAAATGCGGCATCTCAGAAACTAAAGTTACTAAAGAATTGTGGCCCATAAATGCAGATCTAGCAGGTCACCTTGTACAAAAAGTAGAGTGTCTACATTTGCATTAACAAATCCACGTCAAATGGTATACTAATGGTAAAACAAACAATGCTATGATATCATGGGTTATTGTTACCAGTATTTTCTTAAAGCCCTATATACCAGGGTGAATTCCTGTTCAATGAAATTCTGCAGGACAGCAGGAGCCACCACCCATGATCTTATAGCAATTCTCTGAGACATACAGCTGCATGCCCAAAGCAAACAAAAACAATTTGTACAGTTCCACGATATCCCTGCTGGATGGTCTGGAATTTGGTGCTGTCTGTTCAGACACGCTGAGCGTTGGGTGCCCAGAAGGAAGGCAAATAGCATAAACAAGCAGTGGCGAACTAGAGGTCCTCAAAAACAGTAGCGTTGGTAGCTAGGGAGAACAACACAGTAGGAAAATCCCCAAAAATAGCACCCTGGAAGAGTGAGATATTGAGGTGCTGCCTATTCAGGCATCCTGATATCCTCCACTGAGGCCTGCCTGGAATATCTGGTGTGTGACTTGAGAAGGTTAAAGTGGAGCATGTGCATCAGATGAGCTGGTCCACACAAGGTTAATAATAATGGGCCTGATCCAGAACTACGCGTCGGAGTGAATTTACGCATGGCTGAGACGTAAATTCACTGTTTTGTACGCACTGCGCATGCGCACCATAGAAAATACGCACATTAACGTAGCGTAATTGTGAACGTATGGGCCATTCACGTATGTGTCACATAAATACTTACGTGTGGGCGTGCCGATTTTACGTTAGTCCAAATTACATGTGAAATACGTGAAGTAGGCGGGGTGTTGTATTTAAAGTGTACAGTATGGGCATGCTTAGCTGCGTAAATTTGTTCAGCCCATACGTACGTGTGCGTATGACTGCGGTTACGTTGGAAAAGTTAAGGTAGGGTTTGGAAAGCGAATCTTAACAAAATACGTCCGTGCAAGGGGTGTGCCGAGGAAAGTGTAGCGAATTTATGCGCACGAAAATACTCTACGCGAATACACGTACGGCAAACGTTGTTAGGGGTTAAGATGCTGTCTATTCAGACACACTGCTTTGAATGTTCAGTGCAGGGAGCTTGTAAAGATAAAGCTACAAGTTTTGTTTTTTTTTGTTTTTTTTCTTCACTCTATTCAGACACTTCACCTTAGATGTTTAGGCATGAGAATTGTTGTCTATTCAGACATGCCACTTTCAAAACTCAGTGTGAAATACTTATGTAAAGATTGTATAATGGCTTCCAGAATAGTAAGGGTTAAGATGCTGCTTATTCATGCATGCTGTGCAAATAGTAAGATTTATGGAGCCTATGGGTTATGCATCAGAGCATCCACTGATAAGGAATGTAAGCTTTATATGCTCTCTGTATATCAAGAGTCATAGGACATATGTATAGTGTGTAAGTCTATAGATATTGCCCCCAATCTGTAAATCAACCTCCAGGAGAGAATGAATGTAAAAGAGCAGCTGGCCAGCTTATGTAGAGTGATTCTCTATGTTTAAGGGAGCCCAGTAAATCACATCCACTCCTCTAAGAGCTGTCTCAGAGAAGCGATACACATGCAGCAATTAGGAGGATCAGTAGTTACTGCTTTAGCTCCACAACGCTCTGTCTCCTCCAGAGTTCAAAGATCACCCTCCTCACGCGCCGGACTCCCCTGAGGCTGTATGGCTGCAATAGAGGGCAGATGTCGCGTCCGCAGTGTGCAGGCGTGTAGTGGAGCCGAATACCATGTGGTGTGATGGCCGACCTTTCGCGCCCTTTTGTACAAGGGCCAAGACTCCCGGCGATATTCTTAAGACAGGGAGCTGGAGAAAAAGGGTCCCACTTGCCTGCTGCTATCCCTGCGCTTACAAGTATTCCCTCTTACAGTTTGAAGCAGGGATACTTCAATTTAGTGAGTTTTTAATGACTTTTTGTAGTTAAGGACGGGGAGCTCTATAAAACTGCGTCCATCGCCAATGGCCCGCCCACCGGAAGCGCGTATTTAAATTTGATAATTGCACAAGTCTTAACCGGAACTACAGAAAATTAAATAGTTTTTATTCCTCGAATAGACTTAGCACCAAGTGCTAATTTCCTGTTAAACTAGCATTTGCCATGACCATCAATAAGTCACAAGGTCAAACATTAGAAAAAGTTGGCATATTTTTACCAGAACCTGTTTTTAGTCATGGACAACTTTATGTTGCAATGTCCAGAGCACAGCGATCTTCAGATATCCAAATAAAAATAATTGATGGCATGGAACAGGGGAAATTGGTAAAACATTCAGCCAAAATTTACACCAAAAATGTAGTATATCAAGAAATATTTATGAAATAAAAATTAAAATTTCTGGGAGAACTGCTGCTACTTAATTACTTAATTACACATTTGTATTTAAAGTGATGCACAGAATTAAATTTAAAACAAAAAAAATGTCTAACTTAATTTTTTCCCGTCTTTATGACGGGCTTTAGACTAGTTGTTGATAATACCAAAAATAATAAAAAGGGGAAATAAATAAAAGAAAGTTACTGCTCAGTACAAGTTAAAAGGAAAAGATGCAGAGTAGAGGGATGGGGTAAAGTGTGCCTTATAAATAATGGCCCTGATCCAGAAAGTCTGCATGCGTTTTTTCGTCCGTTCATTAGCGTAAGTGGTGATTTTGAGTGATCTGTGTATGCGTAGTTGGCGTATTTACGCTTGAAAATACGTCCGCGCGATTCACAGGTAAGTATTTCACTCTACGTGTGATCCTGAATTACGTAAATTTGATTTTACACCTACGTAAAGGAGGGGGCATGACAATCGTAATTTATGGGAGTTTCAAAATATGCTAATCAGTAAGGATCCGTTACAACAAACGTAAGTGAATTTACGTGAACAAAAGTTAAGGTAGGGTTTCATTCGCGTAAGAACAAAAGTTGTTGCATTTCCGTGTCACCGCGTAATTTCATTTATCAGAGTAAATATTTATTATGGAGCCATACACCTGTAGCTACACATGTGAAAGAATGATGAATTACCTAATTGTGCAATCTATATAAATCCCAACCCTGCTAGTGTTTCCTTATGCTGTTCCTTGTGCATTAGTGAGTTGTGCTTTGCAAACCAAATATTTTTGGAGATTGATTTTTGTGCAAGTACACATGATTAATATAGTAACTTATATATGTATAAAAATTATTTATTTTGTTTGCTTACTTATGTATTAATAAACAAAATCATTTATATTATGTTTTAGATCTTATGTATGTAATGTAATTCAAAGAAAATCATTTTAAAATGTGATTTTTGTATTTTTATCTTTTTTATTAGATTGGAGTTTTTCCTTAGGAAATATTGAAACATGTCTTCTGTTGGCCCTCTAGCTAATGTGAGTGTATGTTGAATGTTGCTATTTTAATTTAAACGCTGTTATGTTTGTTTCATGTGTTTTTGCTTACACTTTTTATTGTCTAATTTTTATTTTATACATGTTAGATTTATTCAAATTTAATATTTTTGTTTTTTTATTTGTTTATAAAAAATTGTTTAGTGTTTAAATTTTTAAATAATAAGCTCCTATAATTGTTTCACAACTGGCCTAAAGCAAGTTCATTACCATGGGATAAAATTATCTATATTTTTGATACATACAACTTAACTTTATCCTTTTAATAGGTGATTATGTTTTAAAAATATAATAATGTTCTCTATAGAACAACATAATCTTCACTGGATGTATGCCATTTCTTTCAATGTATGTTATACATTTAATCCTCCAACATGTTATATGTATAGAATAAAAAAAGTAATATTTATTTAGCTTCTTATGTGCCTTTCTACTAATGTTTCAGATGTCTTGCATCGTCATTGCGGCTGCTGCTGTTGAGGAAGAGGACCAGCTTCATAGCATGGTCCTTCGTCCACGTCCGAGTTATCGCCCGAGGACCAGGGAGCGCATCTTTAAACCACGTATCAGCCTGTTTAATGTGTTTGACGAGGAGGTTCGGCGCCGCTATCGCCTTCCTTCACATGTCATATTGGAAACCTTGGAGATTATAAGATCTGATTTTGAGGCTAATATAATGGCACGTACATCAATTTCACTGTTAACTAAATTCCTGGCGGTGTTACAATTTTGTGCCTCTGGATCATTCCAGAGGGTCATGAGATGCGCAACAGGAATGTCCCAATCTTCCTTTAGTCGTGTGCTAGAGGAAGTTTTGAGGGCATTCTTCTTGCGTGTTACACAATTTATAAATATGCCATTGAGTGAGGAAGCTCTTGTGCCTATTAAGCAGCAATTTTGGGGTATTGCTGGTTTCCCACACGTCATAGGAGCCGTGGATGGTACGCACATCGCTCTGGTGCCAAGGGGTGGAAACCCTATGATTTTCCTAAATCGCAAGGGTTTCCACTCTCTGAATATCCAGGTGGTGTGTGACGCCAACCTCCTCATTCGTAATGTTGTAGCCAAATACCCTGGGAGTTGTCATGACGCCCATGTCATGTGGCTATCAACAATATGAAGACATTCTGAAAGTGGTAATGATGCGTGGCTTTTAGGTAATTTAATTTAATTGACGTCAAAATTGCACATTAAACCTTCCTTATAACATGTGATTACTAAATACATTATTTATTCCATAGGTGACAGTGCCTATCCTCAGAGGCCCTTTCTGTTAACGCCAGTACAGATCACCTGTAAAGGTATGTGATATTGTTGTTCTGTGCTGTATATTGCATAACATCGCAATACAACACGGCTTAACATTTGAGATTGAGGCTGACGTGGAGGAGGTAAATGTTATGGAGGAATACCATCATGGCTCATCTCAAAGCAGCAGTACATTTTGCAATCGGGTGATAGAGACATATTTTTAAGTAAGTATTGCTATGTTTATAATATTATACCAAGAAAAAAAAAAGAGAAAAAAATTATGTCATTCACATCTAATGTGAAACTTGGTTATAATTTCAATATTATTTTTAATAAAAGCATTAATTAATTTAAAAAATATTGATAAAATATTGATAAAACAAACAGGTATGTTTTATAAATAAATTTTATTTATATGCTAATACAGAAAATCAATACATCTTGTAGCATTTTGTTCTTTTCTAAATCTATTTATTGACATTTGCTCATGTAGGGGGTCTAGTTTATTGATGATTTCATTTGTTCGATTTTGCATTGCACGGTAGGATGTTGATGGGCCAGATATTTCATCATCATGTTGTGGATGGTGATGGTGATGCCAGAGCTGGTGGTGGTTGTGCAGGTTGTGGTGTTGGTTGTGATGTGGCCTCAACATCTTTATCATGTATGGATTGTGTTTCATCAAGTCTTTCCTCAATATCTATGACAGAAGGAAATGAGATAACAGTGAACATGCAATGTGACTATGATGACCCAAGTAATTAATAAAATTAAAAAAAATGACAACCTTGTAAGATGTCTACACTGTATGATGCAATATAACTAACTCTGTCTCTCTTTGTGTCTCATTTTAGATTTCCACTACTCTATTAAGGATTCATTTAATCCACTACTCAGATACATTTAAGGACATTCAACATTTCCTATTTAAAAATAATACACTTGAAAAGCTGTATATCTTTAAAGTAGATGTTATACAAATAATGTGATATCACATTTAATATTACCTTCGCTGTCTTCTGATTCTGTGTTTGCCACTGGACACAAGAGTCTTGGTGGTGGTTGTCATGGTCACCAACACCCTCTATCTCAGCTGTAGACACAGCACGCATGGCCAAGTTTTCTAATTTGTTGAAAGTCAAGGTTTCAGGTATTGGTCCAGCTCCTGTTTGCCTTGAATGAGCGTATCTCTCAGACATTTTTTTTTATTTGATTTTTGAAATCCTGCCATCTGTGAATGAAATAAAATATACTTTAACAATAAGAGACAGACAATGGCATACACATGTTAATAGGGCAAGGATGTCTGGTTTGGTTAGGCCAACTTTGTAGTAAATTATGCTATAGAATGAAGAATTAGCATTAAATAATGTTAAAAATATTAACCATTCATACCTCTTTTTCAGAAGTTTTACTGTTTGGAACATACAAATTGGGATTGATTTGCCTTGAGTAGGTGACAAAACTCTCATGAATGCCATTTCAGACACTTCCTCTCAGGTGAGCATTGATCTCACCACCCTCAGTATACAAATGTTCCATGACCTCAGTCACTAAAAATGTAACCTCTTGTGCAGTAAAGTTAGGATTTCTTTTCTGTCCCTTTGGACCCATGATGATCACAGTGTGTACTTACGCACGTGGACGTAGGTATTGCGCGCTTTTTTACGTCCTTCATTTGCACTCTGATTGGCTAATGGTTTTGACTGTTTGGATAGGCTTGTTTTTCTATGATATCTCATTAACTTCGCCTGTCATTATGTGTGCGTGCTTTCACTCTTACGTATGTCCGCTTTATGTCATTTTTAAAATTAAAAATGATTAAAACATCCATTTTGTTATATGAAATTTGTTAAAGTTTTTGATTTAGATATAGATGTATGCCGTTATAAAAATGTTTATGAAGTATACCATTGTAGTGATTGGCAGGATGTGTGTGGGCCTGTCAAGTTTATTCTTAGGTGATTGACAATTACATGTGCATATGACTGAAATTTGATTTAAATATATCGTATTGGATGAAGATTGGCTGCTCTTTGTGGGCGTTACAGGACACAACCAATGGCATCCTTAGATCTAAATCTGCGTGAGTATGCGTGACGCGACGTCACACAGCGTCACTTTGCGTGAGTTTATAATTTTTCTTCTAAAATGGCAGGTGCACGCGCAGAGCCTGGTCCGCATTATGCAGTTTGACCTGCGCCAGCCCCGCTGTAATGCTGCCGTTAGGGCAGCATATATCACCATACAGCGGGAGATCAGATGCCGTCTTCGTGTCCACCGGTATGTGGACCAACTAATGCGCCGGGGGTCCGATCTAAGGCGGCGCCAACCAGATCTACTGGCGGAGGTCCGCATGCAAATCCAGCGTCATGCGCGCAGTAAGTATTTATAATTTACTATATCACTTGAGTCACATTAGTAAAAGTTATAAAGTACAACTGACACAGAGGCAAGAAAGAGAAGTTTTTAGTAACCTCCTTTATTTTTCATTAAGCAATAACACACATTATTCATA
>WWET01005153.1:36571-47949 GCA_011038615.1 Limnodynastes dumerilii
TTTTTAACAAGTCGGATGTGCCTTGCACATCCGCATACTACTCTGAACAGCACCTTACGTGCTATTCAGAGTGGGCTATAGGATGCACGGATGTGCATCCTATAATAGCCCGTAGTCAAATGAGCATGTGCGATTCCGCATCGCACATGCTCGTAACTCTTAATCTTCTCCAGACGGAAAAGAAAAAAAGAAGGGGGGGGGGAGAAAAGGAGAGAAGGTGGTAAAAAGTTTTATATTTAACATAAATAAATTTCTTTACATAGAACAGTCATGATGCAACCTGTTAGTTTGCAGGAATGAAAATTAAGCAACAGTTTGCTCCAAGTGGCAACAATGTGTAAGAATTTGTACATATATAGTTGTGATGTTGTACTATATATGCAACAGTTGTACTCAAATTGATCATTAAAAAGAAAAAGAAAATGAAAAAAGGGTAGAGTGAGTAGATAAAAATTAAAAAAATGGAGAATATATTGGAATAATTACAATTAATAAAAATAGACATATATAAAGTAATAAAACGAGAAAGGAAGAACGTGAGCCAGAATTATATGCATGAGATTGTAAAAAATAAAAACATTATAATATGCACATATTTTTTTATAAAGTAGGTTTACTAGTATGTTTACCTCATGAAGTTTACAATGATAACTAAGAAAATAATAAATGAAAAAAATATTTAAAAATATGCGCATATATATGTGTACATCCAAAGGTCTCAAAAAAGGTCCTTTAGGTTAAGGGGAATCAATTTATTTGCATTAACTGTCTAGTTGCCCTTCATATGCAGGACATGACCACTAAGAGGCAAAAACGTTCTTTTGGTGAAGGGGAACTTGTAACAACTTTTAATAAAAGGCTGCCGATTGCCCCTCAGCTGTTCTTTGCATACATTTCCCAATAGGCCCCGTGATATATTTTACAGGCGCATATTGCCAGTAATATCAGTATTTGTAATTTTCAGCAGCTAAATGGACATACATATAATTCCTAATCTTCCAGCGCCTACATAACCTGCAGTGACCACTGTCTGTCAACCCAACCTATAAAGCCGGAGACATTTTTTTATTTCATGTTTATGTCCCCCTTACAATAACCCTAACCTAACCGACATTTTTAAACCAATAGCAGCTCTTCTCTCATATACTGCAGTAAAAGACTGTTTACAGACGCGCGTTGCGAGATATATGGGCTTCGTTTATTGGCAGGGCTAGCAGAAGTGGGCGCGGCTGCGGCTTGTTAGTCATCACTCAGAAGGCGGTTACTTTCTTGACTCCGATACTGCTTCCGGTGTATTTCTGATATTTTCTGGTTGTCATTCGGTGCTTCACACGCAGGTGAGTGAGCGTTTCTCCCGGGAACGTCAGGGCTTTCCTCTTTATGGGTTCTTCCCGTCCAGTCTAAACATAGATCGGCTTATCCAGTGTTCTTGGCGGTATAATATATCTGGGTGTATATCTGAGTATATGCTTAATGCTGCACCTTTTAGCTGGCCTAGCAGTCCGTTTTTAGCTCAAAACTAAAGAGAGAATGAAACATGTTGCATTATATATCTCATGTAATCAATATGGTCCACATAGATGCTAGTCACTGCTCTATAATATAAAAAGTCAAATTTTTGCTTCTAATGAATATTTTTATGGTCTTTCCTCACATATTTTGTAAATGGAAAAATGTGTTTCTCTTTTTTTGCTTTGTCTTTGAAGATAAACAAGTATTTTATATAACTATGTATAGGTTGATTAAGGTTTTTCATGTGGTAAATATGAATGAACAATTTGTAACACTGATGAAGAACCAGAATATTATAATACAGAATATTATAATACAAATTATAATTATTTATATCTGTATTTGCTAATATAAATATAGTAGCCAGTCATCTGTGAACACACCTTGTGATAATGCCAGGATTTTCTGATACACTCAGAAATAACTTAATATTGTCCATGTTTTTAGCTTGGAGTCTTAGTATATATAGTTAAAGTGAAATGAATGTGAATTCTCAAGGATATTTTATGTACTCTTGCATGTTGTTTTGGTTTTAGCTTAAACATTGAGAATTCATATGAATCAGCATTTTTCTTTGGTATGTATTTAAGAAATATTTTCTTTACTTTAGATCATGGACTCTCGCTTTAGTCGTGGAAAGTCTTCTATATTGGAGCGCTCGCTGGCCAGGCCAAAGACTGAAGTGAGCCTCAGTGCTTTTGCCCTTCTATTTTCTGAAATTGTACAGTACTGTCAAAATCGAGTTTATTCAGTTTCTGAACTCCAGGCTAAACTATCTGAGCTCGGCCAACAAGTTGGATGCCGTATCCTTGATCCATTGGTAATGAGGGAGAAGAATGGTAAACGTGAGACTAAAGTAATAAGTGCCCTCCTTTTTATAAAGGTTGTTGCATGGAAAGCTCTTTTTGGCAAAGAAGCCGACAAACTAGAGCAAGCAAATGATGATGACAAAACATACTACATCATTGAAAAGGACCCTCTCATTAATGCATATATTTCAGTTCCAAAGGAGAATAGTACTCTGAACTGTGCGTCTTTTACAGCTGGCATTGTAGAGTCTCTGTTGACCTGTAGTGGCTTTCCAGCAAAAGTGACTGCCCATTGGCACAAGGGTACGACGCTCATGATCAAATTTGATGAGTCTGTGATTGCTCGGGACAAAGCACTAGATGGACGCTAGATCTTTAGAGGTTATGAATTGATGGCAGCCTCTTGTACTTTTTCTTCTTTGTTTTAGTGTTTGTCTCTTAATTACGTCCTATTAATGTAATATTTGTTATGGGCTGCTTGTATGATAAAACCTGTGTATTCCATACATCCGATAGAGGATGCTTTAGCATTATACATTTTATTTTCTTTCACGCAAATAAAAATGATCAAACAAAGCTGTTCTTTTCTTAAAAGCTCTATTCATGTTTAACCTTTTATGACTATGTACAATTATTACACATACAATATGAGATTATATAATGGGGCATTCAACATTAACTTGTGTACTGATGTCTGCAATTTCTACATTGCACAAGGATTATGACCTTGTGCTCATGTATTTTCCATTTAATAACTCATAATGTAGTGGTCAATTGTTCAAAGTTAAAACTTTCACTAACATCATGTTTGTACCATTTTCCTGTATAGCTCAGTTGGTAGAAAACTGAACTTTCAACTAAGCGTTTGGGAATTCAGATTGAAAAGAAAGTAGGACCCTCAGCTCTGAGCAAGAGCATTGCTTCTAAAATGTCTATCAGGCAGATCACCTATCTTAATCTCCTAGGGTTGTATTCACAGATCCGTCTTTGCTTCTGATTGCGTGCATATTTTTTGTTGTGTATTAACTGCACATACGTAGTAACTTTTTCCATGCAATTTAAGTAGTATTTACACATGTAAGTACTTTAGGCATGGTATTGTGAATCACGCTTAGGCACATACGTACGGAGGGATGTGGTTGTTTTCCTTGCATTAGAAATTATGTGAAAGTGGACAGGGGGGCATTCAAATGGGCAATTGAGGGTGCAGTTAGATATACACACATACAGAAGTAACATGCGCACGTAAGTACACACTTAGAGATAAGGGTGCCCTATGGAGGTGTAAGTCACCAAAAACCCGTCTGTGTGAGGGGACTGTCATTGGTGTTGCCTTGCTACATACGTGTGTAAAAACGTGCAAGTAGTACATACAAATCTGTGAATCCGGTCCCTAGGCTTTATTTCTAGTCACCATGGTGACTGGTATTTGTCCAACCCTGCATTATGTAATCCAGCTCCTGCATTTACTGCTGCTAAGAGTTCAACATCCTTACACTAAAGCTAGCAATTGCTTTGTTAAATTGATAAATCTGTATGTGGATGGAGTCACGATCAAGATTGTTTAATTCTGTTGGCCAGAAAACTGATCTTTTGTGTGGCCAGTTTACGGAATCAGGATTCTTAATTTAATGCCCATTGTAGTGAAAGTGGAGCATATATAAGGAGTAATGCAGATGTTTAAAGCTGTGCCTGTTTCAAAAACCATTTAATGATAGAACATGCAGTGAAATAAGTGTAACAAGTCTGCAGCAAGCAGATCAGCAAGTCATGAAATAAATGTTTGGAAACTTTTCCATATGGGTTCTAGCACTGCACGTACCAATGCTTTAAAGTACCCAATTTTTTATTAGCTCGGGGAATATTTGCAGCCAGTGGCATAGCTTTGTTATGCCTCAGGTATACAAGCATTCAATGTAGGAATGCTCCTATATTTTTGGCTCTGCCAACAAAATTATAGTACAACCTCCGGCAGTAAAAATAGTTATTGGTTGCGATGACTCTATTCTTGCTTTCAGCCTTCCATGTCAACTGTATGGACATCAATGGCATTGCAGAAACCGTCTTTCCTATGTAAAGTTATTCCTTCTGGAATGAGGAAGCACCACCAAGTTTTCTGCCCAAGGACAATGACTGATATGTGAATGTTGGAGTTCTCCATACAGACACTGACATCTCTAAATATCTGGGGTCAAATGTGGACACAACTTGGAGACGGGCTAAGAATCTAAAACAGTTTTTGGTACATAGCCATTTTAGTCCCATTGTAGATAAGCCACGATTTACACATGGTTCATTCCCATGTGGACACTGTACCCAATGCAAATTTATGCGTACCACAAAAAGTTTTGTTGATAGGTTTGGGGACATTCATAACATTGGTGACTTTATCAATTGTTCCTCGTGGCATTATTTATTGCATAGTTTGTTCCTGCAATAAGACCTATATTGGCATGACTAAGAGAACACTGCGCATACGTCTATACGAACATTCACGCAATATACTCAATGCCAGAAAAGATCAACTTAGGATGAAACCTCTAACGAGTATTGCGAGACATTTTTTAAAAATGCACGATGGGTCATTGACACACTTTAAGGCCTTTGGGATGCTTAAGGTATCCCATGATATTCGGGGAGGCGATTTTGTCAAATTATTGAAACAAAAGGAGACAAGATGCATCTACTTAATGAATTCTCTGGTACCGTTTGGACTGAATGAGAAGAATGATTATATTCCCTATCTCTAATGTCCAGTTGATTCAACTTGTAATAATAACACATTTTTGTAGAGAAATACACTTTGATAAGTGCATCTTGAGGGTGTATTATTGATGGCGAAATTTGTGACTATTCAATGGTAACTGTTAATAAGATTATTTTTACATCCCCTGGTTCATGGTTAATTTTGTCCTTGGCCTCTATCTATTCTACAAAACTAATTTTTTATTTTTATGTCCTTGTATGCTGATACTTGCAGATTTATTATGAGAAGTTTCCCTATGTGGTAATTAGGATGTCATTTCATGCTTTCCGATCATTGATACCTTTTATCATTACTATTTTTTTCCTTTTATAGTTGATGATGGACTAGCAGTGTACGCTAGTAACTTTATACAAGTCCTGAATTCCTCACATCTACATCTGATTACGATGGACTTTTGATTGACGTGTCCTGCCCTTTAAATTCTCGACCATGGAGACCAGCTGATCACACCCGGAAGAAGCGTTATAGCGAAACGCGCGTAGGTGGTCCAGCCACGTGGGTACGCTGAGCTCCCGATCCGAATACACCACAGACGTTCTATGCTGCAAGATTTCCACCAGATATCTGTTTGTCTGCATGACTGGTTTTACTGTCGGTCTGCAGGGTCAGTCAGCCGCCCGTTTGGGTGAAGCACCACCGTGAGGTGGCTTTTTCGTCTTTCATTTCTTATTTTTCTTTTTGTTCCAGAGTAGGGTAAGCTTATGACCGATATGTGCAAGATTTAGCTTGAATTGATTTCTAATTTCTCATTTGCCTACCTTCTATTTTGTTCTGGATCAGTGTTAATATATATGTGGTGTTTGATTGATTCTTGAGAGATATTGTGGAACTCATGCTCCCAGTGTGCTTTTTAAATGTAGCTACACATTTTTTTATGCAACAATTTATCTTTTTGTATTAAATAAACAGATTATGTGTTGAAATTGTAACTGTTGTAGCTGCCTTATATTTTGCTGTGCAGTGGTGGTTTTTTCTAGAGGAGTATGTGCACCCTCCTATAACGGTTCTTTTTGCTTTGTGTGTTTTGTGTCAAATATTCTTAATACCGTTGGGTAGCACCCCATTATATAATAAATAACATTTGGAATTTTGTAATTGGTGGGTAATATGAGATTTTTACTCTGGAAATATGAGATTTTTACTCTGGAAATTTATTGTTCTGTGCGGGATATCTTCTTTCTCTTTTTTAAATGATATGTGAATGTATTGGTATAGATATCAGTGGAGATTATATAGTCTACATCTGATCATTGTGAGAGTGCTAGCATTGGATCAGGTCCTGCAAGAGGTCTGTTATAGGATCACTGTGCAAACCTAATTTGCATAAGTGCAGAGGGAGAACACTCCTCTCACCCTTATGCATTTTTGGGTGCAGGACCCTTTTTTAACATTTATACACTGGCTGCCCTTAAAATAGTCTGTGCGAAAAAGCAGATCCTATGAAGGGCATAGCTAAGCCCTTACTGTACAGTTTAAATAGGGACATACACTTGTATGTTCCGTCCTGATGGAAGTTCAGAGGTTATATAAAGGGGACCTCTAGTGACGAAAGCTTCATTAGCAACAGAACGAAACGGAGAAGGACCGAATTTTACCATCGCATCGGTTGAAGAAGGAAGATTCTACTTCAAGCTACAGATGTCTTCAAGCAACTCACCGGAGGATAGAGTATTACGATTTTTAATTATATTTTTTATATCTATGGCACACTTTATAAAGCTCTTTTTATGGAAAATATATGGGACATAATTAAACTTATTCTAAACTATGGGGCCAATATACTATAATGATTTTATATCGGGCCAAGACACTTGATTCAGGATTCAATATTGGGACAATATACTATCATCAGTATGTACCATCAGGCCAATACTTTTTCATGAGGATCTATCTGGACACTATACTGATATTTTTAACTATCGGAGCACTATAATGCCATTTTATACTATCGGAGCACTACACTTTATTAATCATCTATTTGGGCACTAATCTTTAGGGTAATTAAATTATTTCGGGGACCCTCTAGGTAGGATTGTATATAAAATGACTTTCACACATATTATTCATGGCGCTAGCATGCCATTAACATTTGGCATGCTGCCGCTTATAGTACTAAACAGCGCAGCATGCCCAGCAATACATGGACATGCCTAGCAATACACGGGCATACTGTGCTTTCTAGCACTATATGCGGCAGGATGCTAAGGGTTAATAGTATTTCACGCATTGGTATATAACATTTAAAAAGCATTTGTGAAAAATATATTTTTTAAAACGTTTTTAATTTTTAACCAGCTGTACGTTCTGTGGCTACTTTTCGCTGCGATTTAAGACCCGATACAAGGTGCTGTGCATTCTAGTACTATATGCGGCAGCATGCTAAGGGTTAGTAGTATTCCGCGCATTGGTATTTAACATTTAAAGAGCATTTGTAAAATATATTTTTAAAATGTTTATAAACATTTTTATAACAAGGGAGTACGTTGTGCGGCTACTTTTCAGGGCTAAATCGCTGCAATTTAAGCGCTGAAAAGTTGCCATATATCAACGCCATTTGAAATCACCATTAAAACCGCAGTTGAAGTAAATACGCCACTTTAAGTGCGATAAGAAATTTGACTTTAGTAAATATACCCTGAAGTCTAAAACCAATACTACAAATCACTATGAGGGCGTTACAATCAGTCTGATATTCAAAGTTTTTACTATCTTCCCATGTAGTGTCTCATGTTTTGTTTGCCTGTAGATACTGTGTCTCTGCCGCTGTGCGCTTCCATTATGACTTAACATTAATATGTTGCTGGACCACAGTGGGCTAAGCTGGCTGAACAAATATGGAGGGGCAGAAGACTGACTGGACACACATACAGAGTTGGCAGAGGGCTAACTGGAAACATATAAAGAGGTATCAGAAGGCTGGACACATATGGAGAGAGGGCAGAAGACTGACTGGGCACTCAAAAGGGGGAGGCAGAAGCCTAGATAGACACATAAGAGGACGCAGAAGGCTGGCTGGACACCTAGGGTAGGCTCAGAAGGCTTGGACACACAAAAGGATGGGGCAGAAGCCTGTCTGGACACACATAAGGAAGGGGCTGAAAGATGGCTGTAGAGACACATGAGAAGGGGCAAAATTGTGGAGGGCACAGTGTAATTATGAAGGAGCAACATTGTGATATATTCATTTATATGTTGTAATGTTTGATTTTTTTTGAGGCTTATAATGCTCAACAATTTCACTTACATGTTTTTGTGAATTTTCTGGTAGTGGCCCCTGTGCATTGCTTTGTCTGGAAGGGGGATATGTAAAGGCGGGAGAGAGATATATTCGATTGAATACAGGGAGAAAGATAATGGAGGCTAAAATAAAACTTCAATAGAAGCTTCAATAAAACTAAATTACTTTCCAGGGAAGGGAGACCATGTTATGTTTATATAATGTAAATGTGGTGATTGGCAAATTTTTACTCATAAATGATCAGAATGTTTATGATTTAAATCTAAACCGTGCTTTTGTTGCAATATCGGCTGTGAGTCCAGATGCTTTTGTTGCTTTGGAATTTGGAATCCTGCTAAGTGTAACTTGGCAGGGAAACTTGTTTGCATATATTTAGAACACAAGAACTGTAGAGACTTTGTTCCCTGTGGCCTGAGAATAGCCAGTTCAGAAAGAAGCATTGGAGAGGAAACATGTCTGTCTTCACTGGAAAGGATGATTACCAGAAATCATTCAACCCCAAGGCATATCTAGAAAGTTACTTTAATCTGGGTGCAGGATCTATGGGAGATGACTACATGCTATTTGTACTCAAACACTTAGCGGAAATTTTTAATTCAGGTAAGTTAATAGCATAATTTTATTACATCAATCCACTGATCTAAGCCAAACAATGTCTTCATTGACAGAAAAATACAAAAATTTGTTGTACCCTCTATTACAACAAAGACATACAAATCAAAATGAATAAATATTTGGAAGATTCAGTTTAGGTGCAACAAAAAAGTAAATCTGAAATTAGACTAATTAATTTGTGAAATAAAGTTACATAGGGAAGATATTTTTCTTTTCCTCATAACAAATGCTGAATAGTTTTATTTGACCAGGAAATTGTCACCTCACCCTAACCATGTTTATACATTTAGATGAGCTTTTCCTTGTAGTTCAACATGATGCAGATGCCATTATTTTTTCTTGTTGCTCCTAATTCTGCCTCAGCCCCTTTGTGTTCAGTATTTAATAAGAAACAGATGTCTTTATTTTCCTTTCCTTCCAAACCTAAAATGAAGTGAGACACTTATGTTTTTTTGCACACATTTAATGCATCCATTTTCACAATTGCACCTGTATTCTTTCACATACACAGTATAATATACAATTATAATGGTATACATTTTTTAAGATGAGCATTTTAAGAAATAATTTATGCAGAACACATTTGACCAAAGATGTGGTCATTTATGATTTATGGAATCGGGACACTTGGGAGGTATGATAGTGTGATTTACAAAAAGCCTTTTTAACTTATTACTATATTTTGATGTATTGCTTAGCTACCCCATTTAAACCTTACTGTAGATTGCTATTACTTTAACTGTCAAATTTCAGAGCTTGGGCAGGCATTACATGTAATTGCCACTGGGTATTACTGATATTTTTCCTGTTAGACATATCTTTTGTGTTTATTAGGATTCTGCCTTCTCATCTCATTTTAACTTTAGTTAAAAAATATGATGTATCAATTCAGATGAATTAAATAGGGGTAAAACAATTAACACTATTTATACCCAGCACATCTCTCTGATATATTTATTCTGGTAATTTACTATTATATTGTTTTCTAATTATTAATTAATCACTTTGGCTTTGGTAGGCCATCTATCCCCAACCCTATTCCTAATCCTTATCCTAACCGCCCCCCCCCACAGCCTGACCCTAAGACTCCCCTCCCTGCAGCATACTCATCCAGTCATTTATAACATTTCCAAATAACACTATTTTGGAAATAGACAGTCGAAAATTAGCTTTCGGCTGTCTCTGTTTCGGAAACAGCATTTTTGAGACGGCAGCTGCATCCCCCACAATCCCTCTAGGTATTTTAACACAACAGAAATATCTACAATTCATTTTCCCCCAATAGCAGAGTTTCTCTATACTCTTTTTTTCATTTACATGTTTCTGGTGTGGTAGTTGTACTAAAATCTGGATTTCAAAATGAAGTGAAGCAGCCATTAAGACATGTATTTACATTAGAAAATGTATGGCATGTCCCTAGTATCTGAGAATGTTGATAGAGGCAGAAAGCCAAGATAGGCAGCTCAGGCAAAAACACAGCTGTCTGTAAAGTAATCATAAAGTATATCCTGCTGATGCCATAATTATCATGAAACTTATCATGAACTTTAGGAGCACCCAGCAAAGAAAACAACTTTTTTTATGATTACTGGAGATACTTTCATTACTCAACCATATATGTCAAGCATTGACATGGTTAGTTGATATTGGCACATATAAACCGTGTGAATTATATAGTGGTAATTTAACTGAAAATCATGCTAGAAAATAGAAAAACGTAACAAATAAAACAACAATAAATCAGTAACCTCGCTAGCAATACAGCTGAGCTTCCACAGTCTACAGCATTTTATTGTCAGTATAAGTTGTTAAAGAGGGAATGGGTATGTGCAAATCTTTACACCTAAAATCAGCCATTAAATGAGGAACAGTCTTGGCTATATAGTCTGAAGTGACATTACATGAGTACCATCAACCACATTTAAGGGGCACATACAATTGGGCATGTCAATGGGAATCAAGAAAACATTCATTGATAAAAGTATTTTTTGTAGCATTTTTTGCTTGTTTTTTTATGTTTGATATTTCATGTATGTACAGGTAAAGTGAAAGGTGAAACTCTGATAGACATTGGGACTGGTCCAACCATCTACCAGCTCCTCTCAGCATGTGAAGCCTTTAAGGACATCATTGTCTCCGATTTCACTGATAAAAATAGAGAGGAGTTTAATTTGTGGCTTATGAATCAGCCTGGAGCATTTGACTGGAGCCCAGTTGTGAAATATGTCTGTCAACTGGAAGGAGACAGGTAGGAGTGTCAGGCTCAGCATGAAGTTGTATATCCCAAATTGGGGATTCTATTTTATATACTCTCCGATTTCTAAAAATAGAGAGGAGTTTAATTTGTGGCTTATGAATCAGCCTGGAGCATTTGACTGGAGCCCAGTTGTGAAATATGTCTGTCAACTGGAAGGAGACAGGTAGGAGTGTCGTGTCA
>WWET01005153.1:52112-70326 GCA_011038615.1 Limnodynastes dumerilii
ATATATATATATATACCGCTCGTGCCCCACTGTTTCATTAACCAAGGCTATCCAGTGTTGTAGTATGGGAGGGTCAGGCGCCATTCAGGATCGGGCAATAAGAACCTTAGCCAATGTGGAGAGATTGATTACATATTTATACAGAGTTGGATTGAACATTTCCTCTAGTGAGGACCCAAATAATACAAAGGAGGGATCCAACTGTGGCAACTCCTGAGCAGTAGTGTGAATGCAATCCCACACTTTTTGCCACTATCTAAAAATTAGTGGACAGGACCATAACATGTGCCAAAAACCCGCGTCGAGATCTCCGCAGTTATTGTGTTAAGATAGTAAATATATGTTACCAAAAATCAGAACCAGAAAACAAACTGTTCCTTGAAGTATTTTTTTTTTGCTAACCATAACATATAATACACCCGTCGGGTGTCTGGTCTGGCAGCGTTCATCATCTGTTTACCTGCGTGCACCTTCAATTTCATCTTGAAATCTTCAGCTGCCAGCCCTTGTCTTTTCCAGCCGGTGGACGCCGCATGTTCTGCACAGCCAGAGTAGGGTAAGATACGGGCACTGGAAAGTGCGAAGCGTGTCCTTGCGGCCACTAAACCCATATAGGGATTCCTCCCCTTAGGAGCTAGTTTGCGGTGGTCCCCAGGTGGTATGTTTTATTATCTAGCTAATATGTATCTTCATGTTGTAGCAGCATAGCTGCACACTATGATATGTTTCTGTTTTGTCTTTATATGTTTGCCCATTCATGTTTTATATTTTAACCATGTTTAATTAAAGTTCAATTTTAAGTGTTTTTTGTCTCTATAATTATATTAGAGTGCATCTATGAGAGGTCCTATGTGGAGGTATTTATTTCAGGTTATACCCCCTCTTTTGTTTTTGTATAATACAGAATAAAAACATAGAGGAAAGGATAGTTTAGAAGAATAGGCATGATTGCAATGGCTCATTAGCCCCAGTGGGATACAGATAGATGTCTTGCAAATTATATTTGTTTGTGTGCATGAACTGGACATCATATTTTCCACAAGTTCGTATTCATGTATTTGCAGTTAGTTACTTTTGTGTGTTTCTTTGTTTGTATTTTAAGAGCTACATAATTAAACATTACTATTCACCTTAATTTTGTCATTGGTCTTGATGCCCACAGTGGCTCCAATCCAGATCAGAGTGCAGATGGTAGCGTATTCTGTGCGCCATACTTGCACACTGTAAAGGACATTTTGTTATGTGCAATCCACATGAGCAAGTACCCGGGACATCTGGATGTGAAGTAAATAATGGGGGCGGAATGAAAATATTAATAATGAATTTTTTTTTACTGTACTCTAAAAAATGAACAGTTACCTCACAACACACTAGCAGCGATTGCATATTTGTTTAAAGTATTTAGCTGGACAACAATCAAGCTGAGAGGTACTAAAATAGTTTCTTAATGAGTGCCCCTTGACTTAGACATTACCTGCAGAAGGTGCAAATTTTTTAATGTAAAGTGACCTTTACGCCATTACTGTACACTGACTACATACCTCCACCCCTTCCCTCCCTCAATACGCCCCTATGAATGCACGCTCCAGATGCCAGGGTTGTGCTATGATCTGAATTAAACCTTACTGCATGCTTTTAAGTTCTGAACATGCACTGTAGCAAATCACACATAGGAACATCACGCCAGCTGGTGTACTCTCGGATTTGGATCAGGGCCAATGACTGCAGTGGCAAATGCAGTTTTTAAACATAGTTTTTGATTCTCTCTGAATGTCCAGGAGACTCTTGAAAATCAGACACTGCTGCTGGACTACTTGAGGCAGTGATTTGCATTAAATCACATTATCATGGCTAACCAGGGTGCATGATCTAACTAGGAGCCTGGGCTTCACTAGAGTCCCTGATGGTGGGCTGTTGCCTCCTACAGGTTGCAGCCCCCGGATGCTACTTCCATCTAACGTAAAAGCACTGACACCCAAAGATAGAATTATGGTTGAGTAACCAATCCTGTAAACAGGAACCGCATAGGAGAATGGATACCCTCAATGAAAGAGAGAATCACACTGGGAACTAGAGACAAGGTGGAAAAAGCCATTAATGAACAGTCAACACAAAACGGAGAAAGGGGCTAGCACTCACTGACTTGCAACACAATCACACTGGAGACAAGGAAACTGGCAGGTTCAACACAAAGAAGCAAGGAGCAACAATAGGTAAGAGAAACCAACACTAAGAGGGACAAGGACAAAAACACTGGGAGTCAAGGAAAGGCAAGGACCTGCGTGCCGCAGAAATAACTAGAGAAATATCAAGAGAAATAACTAAGGGAGGAGTGTGCAGGAGAGCCTAATGCTATAATTGGAAGCATATGGCAGCGAGGCTTGTTCTTTTAAGGAGGCTGCTAGCCTGTGATTGGCCAGAAGCCCTCCTGCGTGTTTTTACAATTGATTAATGTCCTGGCTGATAAGCAACAGTTAGGACACTATAAGACAGCATAGAGCAGGACATGTGCATCCACTATTGACCTTCAGGCCATGTTCCCACATGGCTAATTTGCATCCATCATGTGTAACGTAACAGCATTTGGAAGAGATCGGCTGCTGATCCATGCCTATGTGCATGGTACCGGGGAATCAGCAATGGCGGCAGTGGCAAAAGGAACTCAAGTAGGATACTCACATGAGGATGATGGCATGTGACACCATCTGGGAATTCATGCACAATTAACCTTGCAGAACAGTGTAGTATGGGACCCAAGAGTGATGTTAGTCAGACAGAGAAGCCAAAACTGGAAGTACCACTGAAAACTAGGGACCAGATCCAGACCCCCGCACTCTTTCTGTATGTCTGAACTCCCTGTCACTCCCCTCTCTTATGCAGAGATTTAAGTCACACGTGCAGATCAGCAATACAATATGGAACATCTTGCTTGCGGAATTTGGCTGATGTTAAAAACTGTTGATCTAGGTCTCGGCTGTAACAATTACTATACAGCTTCCTTACTATTCAGCTTACAACCTCTCCTGTATTCTTGTTGCTTTTATAAAGACCAGTTATGCATGCAATTTGTATTGCTCTATATCAGTGCTCTAAGTGGAAATTTAGAAGTGGGGTTATGGAAATTTTAGCACCAGATGTGTCTTGAGTTTGGCAAAGTAAACAGGTCAACAATGAGTAATCACATTGTGTACATGTCATGTGGGTCATGATTTCTACACTGAATGCTTCATGTTTATTTAAATGATCTGGGAAAAACTATGATAGCTTCCCACAGGGCTGTTTCTAGGGGCAAACGAGTCCGACCAACCTTATTGCCCCTCCTTTTGTGTGTCCAACCAGACTTATTGTCCCTTCCTTCTTTATGGCCAGCCAGTCTTATAGCCCCCTCTTTATGAGTAAAAAGCAATGGCGGGGATTCCGTAAAAGCGCTAAAATCCTGCTACAAAGTCTACTCCCTAGAGTGTCCACACTACTCCATAGGCAATACAAGATAATAAAAATAGGAAATAAGCGCTAGGACAATATAATAGAATATGATATAAAACCATGTACTATGTGGCACACAGGTGAAACGATGCGTTAGGTGGTAAGTTCCATGAATCCATGGGGTAATACAACCCAGAATCAAAAATCAGGTAAGTACTTAAAGTTCAGTTAAATGAAATCCACTGTTGCATACACACTCTCCTCCGTGGGGTACATATGAATAAAAGAAAACGGATCACTGCAAAGTAAAAAACAATGAAAGACTCATGAAGGTCTAAAATCATCAAACTTTACTAAATACATAAAACAGTACATATAAGTCAAAATAGGAATTAAAAACTGAGGGGTAAGACGATAATCCCCTACCAATATTGCACCAGAGTCCTGGGAGAACTGCAGATTGGACGTCCTAAGCAGTGGTGTTAAAGAAGTCCCAAGGCATCCGTGGAATGAAGGCGGGGGAAAAGAAATACCGATCAGCTGCTGAAACCAGATCCTAGACGCGTTTCGGGCTCTGCCCTTTTTCAATAGTGATCCGTTAATGAGTATGATGATCCTTTTATAGTGAGAGTCGAGATTGTTTCCTCCCACGAGAATCCCTTGATGTGGCTCAGCTGTATGTAATTGATGACGTCAGCCGTCAATCTGTATGCCGCTATAGTAGATAAAACCTGATATCTATATAAAACCTTTCATATAGCAGATACAGGACAAGTCATAATGAATGAATGAATGAATACAATATTATCCAGGGAAAGGCAGTAATGTTAGTCCCTCGGCAGGCCAATAAGCCCGCATGATGTAAAACGGACCGCCCCTAAGATGAGCCCAGATAGGCTGTGCTGGTAAACAAACGCACGTGTTAATAGAAGAAACCGCCTCCTCTGTAGATCATATGTATAATACGAAGAGGAAACTGCTACTACCTTTCCCTGAAGTTGTTTCAAACCAACCAAAACAATATACGGATAATGATATATCTAAATACGATGTGTATAAATAGTAGCCTTAAACAGACTGCCAAACAAACATATCCTGGCAAGACGGTGGTGGGCTACACATAAACATATTAATACAGAAATAGACAATAAAAAATATATAATACCAATACAAAAGGGGGAGGTTAAATGAATATATTAAAACAATGCTATAGACAATCTAATGACTAAAAAGGAAGTCTCCCAGCAAAAGTGGATAAGTACATTCCAAGGGACATAAAAGAAATTCTCCTCTAGTTAGATAATAATGTCGGAGTCATACTACAACAAACTCTACATATATAAATAACATATAACCCATATCAATGGGGAGGTACAATGCAGTAGGGTCCTAAAACTTGGACCTCGTCGCCGAAAAGCATACTTAAGTCCGTAGGACCTCACATCATATCTCAATTGAGCTATTCAGAGGGTATAAATCCAAAAGATTATAATATGTATCTAACATATACTCCCAGGTGTAGAAGTATCTCCGATGATACCTGGCTACAATATGAAAAGGGTACCACTTAGCAAACATCTATCCTGAATTGACTATAAAGTGAAATAACTAAATGTGAAAAGAACATATAAGGGGTGATGTAATAGATGTGAAAACTCATGTTATAAATATGTATATGTAATGAAATAACTGATAGTGAAAAAGACATAATAAAAAGGCAAATAAAGGGGTGATGTGATAACTCATGTTATGTATATGTATATGTAATGTGACCTAAATGTAAATGGGACAAAGTGAATGCTTGAAAAAGTGTGAATGAATAATAAAAAAATAAATAAACAAAACCAAAACGTGAAGCTGTATGAAAAGTAAAAAAATAAAATAGTGATAAGGGTCAAATGGATTGACATAAATGGGCTAAATCAGAGAACGAAGAGCAAAAGAAAAAATTGCAACTCTGGGTCAAAACCAGCAATTCAGGGTCTTACGATTGCCACTAGTACCATAGGACCAAAACAGGACATGAAGGAAGATCTCCAATACTTCAAAATCCATAAATAAAGTAAACCAATCAGCTTACCTGTAGATCATCTATTCACCTACGACACCCAGTCTTCTCTGGAGGTTTCCCATCCAGATACTAGTCGGGCCCAAACCCGTATAGCTTCCAAGATTGGGCGAGGTTGGGCATATCCAGGTAGGTATGGTCATAGGTATATTAGATCATAAGCTAGTTGGATACCTAAAAACTATAAACTGGGGGGAAAAGGATTCCCCAAATTTCCTGAGGTCCCCTAGTCCTGCAGGAACCATTTGACCTCAAATTCCTGGTTGAGGCCTCTTGGTTGCAAAGTATCGAGATTGAAAATCAATTTCATTTCAGCTCTAGCTAATTCAAACCCTCCATCATGTTTCCGCCAGTGTTTTGTCACTTTTTTAATACCATAAACACTGGTAATGTCTGAGGCCTTACAGATATGTTTGTGTTTAAAATGTGCTGACATTGGATGTCCCTCCAGGCCCCTCTTGATGTTTCTAAGGTGCTCTGCTCACCTTACCTTAAGGGGCCTGGAGGTCCGTCCCACATACTGCAGGCCACATTTGCATTCCAGAATGTATATACAATTACTGGTGTTACAAGTAATGAATTGGTCAATGTTATTAGACCAATTATTGGACTTAGAAGCATATTTTTCAATTTTCATAGGGCCTTTTACTGTTTTACACATAGTGCAAAGGCTACATCGGTAAAAACCTTTGGATTTGATCCCTCCATTATTTTTTCTATCCCCAAAAGCACTGGAAACCAAAGGGTTCCGCAGATTCGGGGCTTTTCTTTATATGAATTTAGCCCGTACTCCTACATGATCCTGTAACTCAGTGCCATTCTTCAAGATATAGAAAGCCAATGTTTATTAATGATTTTTTCAACTAACTTATATTGGCTATTGTATTGACTGATGAATGGAACTATACTTTCATTAAAATTGGTATTCTTAATCTTATGGGCCAATAAAACGGATCGATCCATATTTCTTACTTCCTGAATTGTTCTGTCTAGGATATGCTCCTGATAGTCCCTTTCCATAAATTGTGCTTTCATTTTCTCTGCATGTCTGTCAAATACTTGGACCTCCGAACAATTGCGTCTGAGGCGCATAAATTGTCCCTTTGGAATATTATTTAGCCACTGGTGATGGTGGTTACATACAGGGATGTAAGAATTAGTATCTGTTTCTTTCGTGAAGTTCTGAGTTTTCAACTGGTTGTTCTCTATATAAATGTTTAGGTCCAAGTAATTGACAGATGTCTGACTAATGAGAAAAGTGAGTTTAATGTTGAGTGAATTGGAATTTAATGCTGTACAAAAACTATCCAATTCCACCCTTGTACCACTCCAAATGAAAAAAAATGTCATCTATATAGCGGTACTAGGAGACCAGGTTTGCCTCCCCTGTCATAACGATAGACCGTTCCCAGAATGCTGGAAATATATTTGCATAACAGGGGGCAAACCTGGTCCCCATAGCAGTACCGCATATCTGATTAAAAAAGTTTCCATCAAAATTAAAATAATTATGGGTCAGGATAAACCTTATTCCCCTTAGGATGAACTCCTTCAAACCAAGGTCCATATTGGTAGTAGTAGTGTGGCGGCGGGACAAGAGTAGGTGAGTAGCAGAGAGGGAAGCTTCCCACTCTGTAACACCTTCACCAGGACCACCACAAAAACTGTAAGTCCAAATAGAGGCATATTATAAGATAGCCAACGAGCATGGACTCTCAATGCGCTTTATATTGGACATATGTTTAAGAAGCCTCTACCTCCATCCCTCATTGTACATCATTATAACTTGCAACTACGTTTTTTGTCAATATAAATATCAATGTGTTAGACTTCTGAAGAAAAGAACAGTAATAATACAATAATAATAATCTTATCATCTCAAGTTTAATCCGGATATTGAAGGAGGACTATTCTAGAATTTATTTCCAAATCCTGGACAACTTTAATCTATTGCCAACTTTATACCGGTCATTTTGTGACATAATATATCTATATTATAGAGGTGTGTTTGGGGCCCCGAACACACCTTAGAATTGGAATTATTGGATATATACTTTTTTAATTTGTATTTATTTATTCTATATTTACTTGTGCATTAAAGTGTATATATGTTTTAATTTAAGTATTCTGGCTATACATTTCTAGCGCAATTCCCTCCCCTTTTTTGTATGACCATATTGGTAAAGTCCAGAAAAAAACTGACCGCTTCTAACCCCTTATCATGTTCAATAATAGTGTAGAGGGAGGACACATCAGCCGTAATTAGATGATAGTCCTCCCTCCACTCCACCCTATTTAATTTAATAAGCATATCCTTAGTGTCTTTAATATAGGACGGAATTCTGTCCATTATATGGGTTATATGTTATTTATATATGTAGAGTTTGTTGTAGTATGACTCCGACATTATTATCTAACTAGAGGAGCATTTCTTTTATGTCCCTTAGAATGTACTTATCCACTTTTGCTGGGAGACTTCCTTTTTAGTCATAAGATTGTCTATAGTATTGTTTTAATATATTCATTTAACCTCCCCCTTTTGTATTGGTATTATATATTTTTTATTGTCTATTTCTGTATTAATATGTTTATGTGTAGCCCACCACCGTCTTGCCAGGATATGTTTGTTTGGCAGTCTGTTTAAGGCTACTATTTATACACATCGTATTTAGATATATCATTATCCGTATATTGTTTTGGTTGGTTTGAAACAACTTCAGGGAAAGGTAGTAGCAGTTTCCTCTTCGTATTATACATATGATCTACAGAAGAGGCGGTTCCTTCTATTAACACGTGCGTTTGTTTACCAGCACAGCCTATCTGGGCTCATCTTAGGGGCGGTTCGTTTTACATCATGCGGGCTTATTGGTGCCTGCCGAAGGACTAACTTTACTGCCTTCCCTGGATAATATTGTATTCATTCATTCATTATCACTTGTCCTGTATCTGCTATATGAAAGGTTTTATATAGATATCAGGTTTTATCCACTATAGCGGCATACAGGTGGACGGCTGACGTCATCAATTACATACAGCTGAGCCACAACAAGGGATTCTCGTGGGAGGAAACAATCTCGACTCTCACTATAAAAGGATCATCATACTCATTAACGGATCACTATTGAAAAAGGGCAGAGCCCGAAACGCGTCTAGGATCCGGTTTCAGCAGCTGATCGGTATTTTTTTTCCCCCGCCTTCATTCCACGGATGCCTTGGGACTTCTTTAACACCACTGCTTAGGACGTCCAATCTGCAGTTCTCCCGGGACTCTGGTGCAATATTGGTAGGGGATTATTGTCTTACCCCTCAGTTTTTAATTCCTATTTTGACTTATATGTACTGTTTTATGTATTTAGTAAAGTTTGATGATTTTAGACCTTCATGAGTCTTTCATTGTTTTTTACTTTGCATTGATCCCTGTTTTCTTTTATTCATATGTACCCCACGGAGGAGAGTGTGTATGCAACAGTGGATTTCATTTAACTGAACTTTAAGTACTTACCTGATTTTTTATTCTGGGTTGTATTACCCCATGGATTCATGGAACTTACCACCTAACGCATCGTTTCACCTGTGTGCCGCATAGTACATGGTTTTATATCATATTCTATTATATTGTCCTAGCGCTTATGTTTATTTCCTATTTTTATTACCCCTCTTTATGAGTGTCCGTCCAGCCAGCCTTATTACCCCCCTCTTTACTTGTGTCCAGTCAGCCTTATCACCCCCTCCTTCTATTTGTCTAGCCAGCCTTATTGTCTCCCTCTTTACTTGTGTCCAGACAGCCTTGTTGCTCCCTATTTATTTGTGTTCCGTCACCCTTATTGTCCCGTCCTGTTTGTCCAACCAGTATTATTGTCCTTCCTTTTGTTTGCCCAGCCAGCCTTATTGCCCCATCCTTCTGTATCCAGTCAGCCTTTTTGCCCCCTCTTTATTTGTGTCCAGTCAACCTTGTTGTCCTCACCTTTGGTTTGTCTTTACAGTCTTATTGCCCCTCATTGGGCCTGATCCTAAACAATGCTCTTGTATGTTGTTACAGCGGTGGTATGCATAAGATCGGCTGTGCAGCTGATCTGCGCATGCGCCGCCCAGCTGTTTTATAGTGTAACAATGCTCTTTACCGATTCTGAATCGGGTGTCCGTATTGAGAGCGTTGTCACGGTGTGAGGGGCATGCCACACAATAACTGCACCGTAGTTAGTGTAGGTAGACGGGGGGAGGTGTTTGCTTAACTGCGATCCTGTCCCAACGTTGTTACACTCGATTACGCCGGCTGAAGTTAGGGTAGCCTTCAGCCGGCGTAACCGAGTGTAACTACGCTGGGGGACTGTCGGGGGGAGTGCATGGATGTTACGCTGAGCGTTAGTACGCTCAGCGCAACATCGTTGGTCTGGATCAGGCCCATTGTGTCTAGCCATTCTTATTGCCCCTTCTTTATGTGTGTCCACCCAGCCTTATTGACCCCCCTTTATTTGTGTCCAGTCAGCGTTATTGTCCCCTCCTTGTTTGTCCAAACAGTCTTATTGTCCCCTCTCTGTAGTCAGCCAATGTTATAGCCCCTCTTTATGAGTGCCCAGTCAGCCTTATTGCCCCCTCTTGCCCCTCAACTTTGTGTGCAGCCAACCTTATTGTCCTCTTCTTCAGTTTGTCCAGCCTTATTGCCCCTCCTGTGTCCAGATAGCCTTATTACCCCCCACTTTTTATTTGTGTGCAGTCAGATTTATTGCCCCCTCCTTCAGTTTACCCAGTTTTATTGCTCCCTCTTTGTGTCCAGCCAGCCTTATTGTCCTCTCCTTCAATTTGCCCAAACTTATTGCCCCCTCCTTCTGTCTCCAGACAGAATTATTATCCTTCTATATGTGTCCATTTTTATTGGCCCTTTCATGTCCAACTTCCCACTCCCCCATTCCAAATCCCCATTCCACATCTTCTTTCTATAAACTTACCTTTCCTGTGTCTCCTCTGGCTCTCTCCTCCGCTGAGCGTGCTCTGCAGACTGCCAGCTCTGTTAAAATCAAAGCTCCTGGCGGCAGTGAGAAGTGAGCAGGTATGCCATACTGCGGTATGGCATACTATCACTTTTGTGAGCCATATACTGAGTAAAAATACAGCTGCTCATAGATTCTTAAAATTCTATGAGCAGCTGTATTCTTACTCAGAGCCGACTCACAGAAGTGACGGTATGCCATACCGCCATATACCGGCCCATTTCGAGCATTGCTCTATATGCAAATGGTTATATGCTTCTAGCACTCTTTATAATAGGAGGACGAGATCTGCAATTTTTGGTTTGGATAGCATTGAATTACAAAACAATTATGAAAAAAATGGAGTGGTTTTATATATGTAAATAAATAATTGTACCATGGACCTGATTCAGACTTAAGAAGGAGCTTGAAATTAAGGACCTGATTCACACTTAAGAAAGTTCTAAAAATAAGAACTTAAAGTTACGCCTGGGCAATATCATGTTGTTTTTGGGGGGAGTCAAGTTAATAGCATTCTTTGCATGCAGGAATACATCTTCGAATAGCTTGCTGCACATAGATACTGACCAACTTTAGTATTACACTGTTATTTAGACATGGTCTGGAAATTATCACCTCTCAACACTAGTGCTGTTTGCAACAGATGAAATATGACTCCCCTGCAATCACCATGCCCAGGAGTGACTTTAAGTTCCTGGGCTAAACCATGTTGATTGCAGAGGGAGTCATATTTCATCTGTTGCAAACAGTACTAGTGTTGAGAGGTGATATTTCCCAGCCCAAGTCTAAATAACAGTGTAATAGTAAAGCTGGTCAGTATCTGTTTTCAGTAAGCTATTCAAAGATGTATTCCTGCATGCAAAGAATACAATTAAATTGACTCCCCCTGAAAACAACATGGTTTTGCTCAGGAGTAACTTTAGGTTCTTATTTTTAGAACTTTCTTAAGTGTGAATCAGGTCCTAAGAGAGGAAAGTTACATCTGGGCAAAACCATGTTGATTGCAGGGGCAGTCAAGTTAATTGTATTCTTTGCATGCAGTGATATAACTTTGAATTGCTTACTGCACACAGATACTGACCATCTTTATTATTACACTGTAATTTAAACTTGGGATAGAAAACTTCACATCTCAGCTCAAATACTGTTTGCAAAAGATGAAATATGACTCCTCTGCAATCAACATGGTTTAGCCCAGGAGTAACTTTCCTCTCCTAACTTAAGCTCCTTCTTAAGTCTGAATCAGGCCTCTTATGGTTAATATGCAGTGTCACTGTACATTGCTGTAAGGGGGGTGGGAGGAGGTGAGGAGTGAATGTCATCAGAGGCACCCTGTAATTATTACTACTAGGGCTGCTATATATGCCTCGCACCAAAAAGATATATAAAGTGCCATAGCCACTGCAGCCTGTAGCTATTGGGAATAGGGAAATAGGTGTCACATCACGCGGCAGAGGCCGCGCTACTTACCCGGTTAGAAGGCTTCTTGCTTCAGTCTTTTCCCTCCGGGCTGTCAGGGTGTTCCAGCGGCGGGGTCTGTGGCGTTCTCTGGCGTCCGCGTGGAGTGCTGGGCGCCGCCATCTTGGAAAACGTCACATGACTCCCCGCGGCCAATCCTGAAGCAGGCCAGGGGAGCATGTGACGGAGGAGCCAATCAGCTGCAGGGGCGGGCTATTTAAACCCCTGTCAGCTGTGGCTCATTGCCAGAACTTCGTTGTCTTCCACGTTGGAGCCTGGTTCCTGTTACCCTGTTGAGACTACTGGACATCTTCTTCCTGCTTGCCTCAAGTGTTCCAGCCTGAAGCTGCAGTCTGTCTGACCTACCTGCATCCTGCCAGACCTACCTACAGTCTGCCAAACCTGCCTGCAGTCCGTCTGACCTTCCTGCAACCTGCCTGCAGTCTGCCTGACCTACCTGCATCCTGCCTGCAGTCTGCCTGACCTACCTGCATCCTGCCAGACCTACCTACAGTCTGCCAAACCTGCCTGCAGTCTGCCTGACCTACCTGCATCCTGCCTGCAGTCTGTCTGACCTACCTGCATCCTGCCATACCTAGCCACTGTCTGTCTGACCTACCTGCATCCTGCCAGATCTATTTACCGTACCTAGCTGCCTATGCACCATCGTTATTTAAAGCCGCCCAGCTTCATATACGCAGCCTCCGTCCAACCGCCCACACCCAGTCCTAACCAACCCAGGAACGTGACAATAGGTTCCCATTCCCAATAGCAATTTTCTATTTCCATAGGCTTTTGAACAATGATATATCATGGCATCCATCAGCAACACCATCTTTAAGTTTCTCTCACTGAAAATGTAACAACATTTTTCAACACTGTAAGAAGAGTAAAGAGCCGACATTACTGACATTTCTATAACATAAGCAAATAGAAGGCACTTTAGTTATGCAGTAATATTGATTGCTTATGATTCTAGGATGCCCAACCAAACATTTTGAATGCGGTGAAGGAAGCTCTGAGAGACAGATAAGAAGGAAAAAGAAGAAGGGGACTTAGAAGTTAATACTGTAAACAGGAGAATACAATTATGGGACTAGCAGCATTTGTTTTTTTTATTAAAGGCCTTAAGTTTAGCGTGCTAAAAAATATATATAAATATATATTTTAGAACCTAAAATTCAAGATTTGCAACTGATACAATTGCATTATGTAATGTAATACCGGTATATGTCCAGTATAGACACAAAGAAACAATAAATTACCAACATGTTTTGTGAAACAGGAAACAACAGCTGCCCTGAAAATTTTTTGGGAAGTAGCAGTACACCTTAAAACTCCTTGCCAACATAGGAGGATAGCTGATATAATATGGGAAAATACTTAATCTGGGAGCGCTATGAAAATTGGTCTCAAATACACAATTTTTGGGATAAAAAAGTTATGATAATTAGAAAAATTGTTTGTTACAAAAAGAAGATAGTTCTTGATAATCGTAACATAGAACTTATCTACTTTCTTCCTATTATAATGAAAACATATGATAATTAAAGAAAAGACTATAACAAATGTGTCCTTGAAATGCTGAGTCTTCTATACAATGACTGGTTCCAAAAGTTCTTATATCCCATATGTGTTTTCCTATTCTTTGGTCCTCATATGAAGACCCAAAAAGAAATACAGTGTTAAACATAGGGATAATGCACACACTGAAATGCATTCACAATAAAATGATTCTTCAGCCTATCTGTGTTTTTTTTTTTGCCTATGTTACATCACATTGTATCACACCATATCTCACCATATGCAATTTCTTGCAGAAGGTAAATTGTCATGTTAGGTGTAAAAAACAAATAAAGAAATTAGCTAGGTGAAATACATTAATGATACACAACAATAAAAGATCAAAATATGCTCACACTTTAACAATTAGTTTTACTGCAACGGGTAACATGGTTGAGCAGTTCAAGGCACTGGATTTAGGCTCCAGAGTAGCACCTCCCCCTGAAATTGCTGTAAACATATACGTGCTCATATATGCATCTACATAAATTAGACCTATGTGAGGTAGACTCTGCAGCTGCAATTGGTTGCTATGAGATGTTGAGGGCAAAAAGAGGCATTTCTTTCAGGAAAGGGTTAGAAAGGGTTAGAGGGGTCTTATGGAACCCCTAACAATAATTCACCAAATACATTTCATGCTATTGACTTTATCAATGTTAAGTTGAATGCAGTAATTGTCGCTGTGAGGTGTTGATATAATATTTAACTGGCCGATTTGTGCTAATAACATTTTTTTATGATGTCAGAGTACAGGGGAATATACGTAATTTACGTCTCTGGGGAGTTTTAGGACAAACAAGCCAGAGGGAGATCAGACAGGCCCGAGAAAAAAGGTCTTTTTCTCTCTGAAGGTGTGGGTCTAAATCCCACTGCTGCCATGGTCCTTTATAATAAGGGATAGTATTCATGATTACTGGCTGCACAATATGATTATTATCAGCATGATCATTAGAATCAGCAAGGATTTGTCAAGGATAGGTCATGTCAAACATGTCTTAAATCTGTAATCTATTAATTAAATGGGGTAAATTTAGGGGGAATCTTTAATGAAGAAGGATTTGGCAGTGCTCGTCAGTAGCTATAAAGGCCAATAAAGTATTACAATGCATAAAAAGGAGCATGGATGCAAGTGAAGACATTGTAATACAATACAATACAATACCCTATATACAAATACATTAAGGGTCAATACAGAGAACTTTCATGGGGACTTTTTACTGCAAGGACTGTACATAGGACATGCCGTTAATTAAAATGAAGGATAGTAGTGGATCCTGGGAGTAAAGGTGGCCATCCACTAGAGCCATTATCAGCCCGATCATGCAATTATCGTTGAATTGAAGAAAATATCGATGTAGTGTATGGTGATGATTTTTGCACAGACCGTTCGATAATCGTTCCAAAAGCTGCTTTTATCCGATGATTTCATCGGTTGAACTATTTGATAGTAGTCGAGTGAAATCATGCGATAATTTGTAAAATCACACAGTGTATGGTCATTTAACGATAATCGTGTAATTGTTCACGATAAAGTGACGTGACTTTTGGGCGTGATTATGGAACATGATATGACAGCTTAATGTGTACGTGCGTCCTATGTTGTCTTTCTACTTCCTGTCAAACCAACGTTAGCACTGGTCTTTTCATTTAGACACAAAAAGATGTGTATTGCAAAAGAATATTTGGCACATGATAAACAAATAAACAAAGCCTGTCTGTGATAACCCTGAGACACCAATATAATGGATACAATGGAGGAGTCCTGGGATGTATATTATGTACTTATCACAGAGTCTGTCTGCTGTGGCGATGCATGTTTACACTGGAATTATCGTGCTCCCCTTGTGGATTCCACAATCATCTCTTGAGGTAAAAAAAAACAGACAATAGGATATCAAGCAATACTCTTTATTGGCCTGCAATAATGTTATTTTGCTCAAGAACAGTTATGAAACTGAAAAAACAAAAAACAAGGAAAATAACATGCTTATTTGCAGCATATATTTAAATAATAAGGAAAAAATAGAAATGAACAATAAAACTGTATTAAACCGTGTTGCAATTTTTATATTTTGTGTTTTACATTTAGTTTTTTTATTTAATCTCAATGAGCTAGCCAAATATCCAATCCACATTCTTATTTATTTTTCTCAACTGTTGGATGCAATCTTTCGCCATGGTTATGATAGACTGATTGGCCTTGTCCTCATCCGGGTAAGCTCACCAGTACTTTCATCTGAAATAATAATGACACCTGCAAAGCAAATGCATACACACTCAATATTTTATATGTTACATAGACTTTTACATTCCCGGTCCCATCAAAAATAATTACCTTTTGCAGTGCTGGTTATATTGTCACTTTGTGAACCAGCATCTGCGCCAGCATTCTTCTTTGCAGCATCCTTTACTGAAATGGATGGCAATTATAAATGTGTGTCATGGACAATGTAGAATATACTGGACATAAAATATCAGGTGGAAAAGTACCTTTTTTTAACAGGCATCACTTTTGCCATAATGGCTCCTTTATCCTTTATTCCTTTATCGCTGGATTGCAGATTCTTTCCTGTAATTACAAGACAAGACATATGTATGACATCATTAGCATGTCTGCCATTTTATGGGAAGTCATGCTAAACAACAGTGCTTTGGGTCATTGCTGCATAAAGACAACCTAGAAATAAGCATTACATGGTGAGTAATAATAGGTATTTTTTGTTTGTAAACTCACTTTTTATATATTACGTCTGATTTTATTCAACTTTCCCTTCTCTTTCTTTTTCAGGTCGGACCATCGTTTCTGCACCTGTTGTTTCTCATAGGAATGCCCGAATTTTTGTTGAATAATCTCAATTACTCTCATAATATTTATTTTGTGGGCATTCACTGCTGGGTACATTTGCAGATTACAATCGTAATCCCATTTATCGCATAACCGGACAATCGTTTCTACCTCTGCTCTTGTCATGGGCAGGGAATGAAGGTCTTCCACCATTTTAGAAGGGCCACCACGCCTTTGTTCTGCAAACTGTATTTTTAGGTGTTTCGGTTTGGTTCTTCCATCACCTGCCCTTTCACCTTTATCTTCGGCATCCATTGATGCATCCATTGATGTAATATTGTCTGCTGCGGTGTTCGTTTGCACACCTCCACCTCCATCAGCAACACCCATGCTCATCTCCATCTCCGTCTCCATACTGTCTGCCACCATGGAGTGATATTACAATTCCATGATAATTTGATTCACTGGCGGCACCCAGCAGATAAAAAGTGCGTCCTGTATACCTGCTGCTATATGTCGTCTAATCGTAGGATTAAGCCTGACTATGTCATATTACTAGCTGCAGTCAGCAGCACTATCGATGCCAATTCTACCAATATTGTTTTATGCTATCTGTATGACATGTCTTATGAAAACTTAAATAAATAATTTACAAAAAAAATAGTGCGTCTTGGATGAAAGTTTCTCATACCTTCATTTGAGAATTGTTTGGTGGCCATATTCTCTTGTTCTTCTATCCTTTGGAATGAATTTCTTCGTTGTGGTAAGTACTCCTTGCTATATCTGTTGTGGCCAATGCATATACTAATGTATCCTGTCATGCTTTCAGTGTGTATATTGTTATTTATTTTTGTATCAATTATTATTTTCCAGTATGTACCCTTTAAAATGAGTAAACTTGGAATTTGGGCATTGTATCTCACCAACTGTAATGTTTCGTGTATACTGACTGTATGCTGTAGTTTTAATTTATCCCATTCCAATTCTGTATGCTTTTGTTCCAGTTTTTCCCATTGTAATTGTAAATAATGGGCAGCAGGTTATGTGAGCATACATGTGTGTTTAACTTGGAATAATACCTTTACAAAGATTTACAGAATGTTTCTCACTGTATTCTGCATTGCAGCGTATATAACATGCATACACTTCACTGTTCATATATTTAAAATGGTTTGTATCTGGCAGACCAGAAATAATTTCTGTGGGAATTTATTGAGGCCTACCATGGACAGACATGTTTATGGCAGAAGGGAAAAGACATTGGGGTTTCAAGCGCACTATTACTCTGCAAAAGCCGCAATCTAACAATAAGAGGTGTCTCAATAGCACCTCAGGGAAAAGTAAAATAACACAGAGATATATATTGGTAGATATACGGCGCTGGGTATTTCAGAACGGTGGGGGAGTGTCAGACTCTAAGCAGGTAAGTAAATATATCAACAAGTAGGTGAATATATCAATACTGAGAATCCCTAAAGTCTGTGGATCCCAGAAAACCTGGGATATGTAAATAAATAAATAAAGTCTAAATAGGTATCAATGGTGGTGTTGTAGTAGATTCCTCAGAGGACCATATCCATTCCATAAATCACGGACATAGGAAAAAGAAAAACACTTTTATTAAATTACATTCCACATTTTCACATCAAACAAGGATCAAAAACGTCATACCAGGAAGCAGTGGAACAGAAGAGAAGACGCTATTGCCACAAGATGGTATACCCGGGTGTTTGGCATATGCATGCAGTCTCTCCATTCGGCCCACAATGATGACGTCAGAGATCAGCTGGTCGGTCCTGGGACTACACGTTTCAGGCTGCACTCAGCCCTTTTATTTTTATTTTGGTATTGAGTATTGGTCACTTTCCTGTCATCTAGAATTGTGTGTATATTACATTGTATAATTTTATAATAATTTTATAATTT
>WWET01005153.1:90675-103002 GCA_011038615.1 Limnodynastes dumerilii
TAAATTTATTTATATATATATAGTATATTAGGGAACTCTTTCTGTCATGTTTGCAGTTAGAGATAGGAGGTCCCAGAGGCTCACAGAGATGTTAGAAGGTAATGAAGAAGAGTGGGAGAATCAAGATTTAAAATACACCATGCGTAAATTAGAAAAACTTTTGATGCATGAGAGCAAAATGTGGTGGGAAGCAGCCACATTGGAGAAATTCCAAATGGTCTCATTATTGAAAAACAGTCATCCTTTGAGTCTAAAGATGAACAGTTCATTGATGAATGGAACAGGATTCTAAAATTCTGTTCCATTTCTCTAATGAAGCTCATCATTCAGGATAGGAGAATACAACTTAAGAAAGTAGGGGAACAAATTAATACGTTAAGAGAATTAACTACACCATTTAAGGATTTAGAGGAATTTAAATAATTAGAAACATCCATTATGATTAAATTGGACAAAAAGGAAGAAGAGATTATCAAAAGGAAAAAGAGTAAACTAAGAAGGGATAATAAAACTATAATAAAAGAAGATTATGAATACAATCAGGGGAGACACATTGGGAATAAAGAGAAAATACAACACATGAGCAATAAAAATAAAAATCCAAATGCTGATGGTAAAAAAGAAAATTATCAGAAAAGGAATTATCCCCAACACAGGGCTATTCAATATAGGCCTAGACACCACCACCCACCAGGAGGCCCAAATAGGGTATATAAAGAAGGAAATATGAAAGAATATAGGAAGGATTATAAAAAGATAAATAAAGAAGTACATAAAGTCCGATAAAGGGACCTATAAGATTTTAAAAGTCATGATCAATATTATCTCCAACAACAAAGAAAGAAACAGGATATGAGAAAAAGGTCCCCCATAGATCAATATGAATGGCAGAGGGTACCCATTAGGGAGAGGAAAAGAACCCCTAGTCCTCACTCTATTAATATAGGATCGCCATTTATAGAACTCAGCAGATATGAAGCATTGACGGTTTATGAAATGAGAGAGTCTTTTTTAGGCCACGGCCAGAGAGGAAGAGGAGGAAGGTCTTAGATAAAAAGGTAAAAAGAAGGAGGGGAACAAAAGGTGGGTAACATCAGAGACGTAGGAAAATTTATAAACTTAAAAAGAAAACATCTAAAAGACTTAATGAACCCACCATTACTACAATACAGCCCCCTAATAGTGACATACAAAATTATCTAGACACTAAGATATTTAATCTTAGCGATCATGTCCTTACAAAAGGAGAAGAGTCCCTTCTACAAAAAGGACTTAAATTTGCCCCCTCTAATTCTTGTAACCCTTTTGATACGTTTATGGATGTCCAAAAGTTCATAAGAAAAATCACACTCAAAAAGTTTTTTAAAGACAAACCTGAGAATAAAACAAATGAGGAGGAAAAAGAAAATAAATTTAAGGTACAATCCACTTTCTTTCCCAAGTTTAAACGAGGGAACTTTGTGGAAACGTTTGAAAAGATGGTGACCGTGACGGAAGACATCCACTCACTTAATAAAAAGAAGTATGGGAAACAAAAAAGAAGGTTCTAACATCAGATAAACAATTAAACCTTACGGAACAAGAACGTTTAGCAATCAAAACCTTACAGGACAACCCAGATATCATTCTCAAACCCGCAGATAAGGACAGGGGTGTAGTCATCCTGAATAGAGATGACTACAAAGGAGAGGTGGAGAGACAGCTGTTGGATACCTCTACTTATAAAAACTGTGGATCCAACAGCGGGGCTCTCGATCACCCTGAGAACCCTTTTGAAAAAATATCAGGATTTTGGAATAATCACTGAAAAAGAGAAAGAATTTTTGTATGTATCTGAACCTACCATCCATGTTTTGTATGCCCTACCAAAAGGTTCACAAGAACCTCTCCCGGCCACCAGGAAGGCCAATTGTGGCGGGGACAGGCTCTCTGACAGCGAACTTGTCCTATATATAGATAGATATCTACAACCTCTAATGGAGTACATCCCCTCATTCTTAAAAGATACAACAGATGTCCTCAATATTATTAAAAATATAGTGTGGAAAAAAGGCTACAAGCTGGTAACCTCTGATGTAACATCATTATACACCATAATTGCACACAGTGATGGAATGGAGGCGGTCAAGAAATTCCTAGATTTTAGTACACTTGATGAACATAACAAGTCTTTTATATTGGAAGGGATCGAGTTTATTCTTTTAAATAATTATTTTAATTTCGATGGTCAATTTTACATACAGCAGCGGGGGACAGTGATGGGCACCAGGTTTGCTCCGTGCTATGCGAATATCTTCCTGGCAAACTGGGAAGCTAATGTTTTGAACCATGCCGGAGCGGACCTGGTGCTATATAGATGACATTTTCTTTATTTGGGGAGGCACCGATGAAAGCTTGAAGACATTCTGTTCTTTTTTACATTCAAATAATATTAATGTGGTTTTATCTTTTGACATCAGCACATTTAATGTACATTTTTTAGATCTTGAAATCTATATTGAAGAGGGAAAAGTTCTGACAAAAATTTTTACGAAAAAAACAGATACGAATTCTCACATTCCGGTCTTAAGTAATCACCATAAAAATTGGATAAATAATATCCCCAAGGGACAATTTCTTCAAATTAAAAGAAATTGTACCAAGGCTGATATTACTGACACACACATAGAAAAAAAGAAAGCACAGTTTATTAGGAAAGGATATAATGAGGATCAGCTCAATGTTGCTGAGGAGGTGGGTCTGATTGAGAGGGAATCACTTCTAGTTAGAAAAGAAAAACAGAAAGGAAATAAGAACTTCCAAAATATCTCTTTTATTTCACAGTACAATTCTCAACACAAAGAAATAGAAAAAATTATTAGAAAGCATTGGGGAATTTTGAGAAGAGACCCGGAACTAATTGAACACATTGGAGAATATCCCCGTTTTATTTATAGAAGGGCCCCTACCCTTAAAAACAAATTGGTTAAATCGGCCTTTATTAATTCAAAAAAACCAGGAGAAATTAAAAGTAAAGACTTTTACCGTTGTGGACAATGTCTGATGTGTAGGAACTGTCCCAATACTCGACAATTGTGGAGGAACTGTACCAATACCCTGACCACGAAAAAAAATGAAACTGAAGCTTCCAGTACTAATGGGAAAACAATTAAAATCGATCAATTCATTATGTGCGATTCTAAATGTTGTGTTTACATTCTCCAATGTACTTGCAATAAACAGTACATTTGTCGTACGATAAGACCTTTAAAAGTAAGATGGGCAGAACACCTGAGGAATATTAAGAAGGGAGTGTTGACCCACACAGTATCTGCCCATTTTAAGGAGAAGCACCTCTGTGACCCTTCATTTCTAAAGAGTTTTTTTGGTTTCAGACAGGTCCAGGGAAATTGGCGAAAGAAAGATCTACTACCCACACAGGCCAGAGCAGAAATGCGACTTATATTTGATCTCAATACCATGGAACCTGGAGGACTAAACCAGGATTTCGAGCTGAAATGGTTCCTTTGAAATCCTGGAAGTAAGTGAACACGGCGACAGGTGGGAGATGGGTAAGTTGAGTGACCTACAGTCATACCACTTCGAAAGAGCCCGACTCCGGCCAACCTCGTAAGCAAAACCAGGTGAGCCCGGCCAGTACCAGGGGAGGTGACCCCCTGGGAATACCGGGTACTGTAAGTTACATTGTCCCATATCTCTGCTACCCCCGGCTCACCCCAGGAAGGATAGACAATAATAGCCGTTTTATGCGTTGGTCAGAAAATTATGGTTATAAATTCTTGTTAGAAATTTATGTTGGTATAATATGATTGCATCTACCCTGGACTTGTCTTATGCCCAAAAATAATCTTGTTTTTAAGATCCTTTTAGTATCTTTGTTTAATTTAAGAACCATATGGATTTTACTTATATTCATCATCCCCTCCATTTTATTCCTGTCCTCTTCCCACTGCCCATGCATGGTTGAGGTAGGTACTGTTAATGAGAGGGAGTTTGGACTTTTTAAGGATTCTTTTATTTATTTATTTTCTTTGAATTTTATAGGTAACGTTCCCCCCCTCCCCCTGATTCAATTTTTATCTCTTCGAAATATTAGAACCATTAGTATTTATCAGGCCACTCTTAGGGTACAACCATAATCCTATAGGTTTTAACACTTTGCACTTTAAGGGGCTGATTCAGAGATGCGATTGCGAAAAGATCGCAAATATACGCACCTTAGCTAAGATCTTAGCAGGTTCCAGCCCACTGCAAAACCAGACACTCCCCTTGCAAACAGCGGTGGATCTTAAACTTAGACCACCATTGAATTGCCTTAACTATACGCTGTCAGTTGGGATCTTAAGTGACGTGGTAGCGTTCATTTAAGATCCTAAGTGTCAGCCCGCGCCCACTTTCCCTCATTTCCCTGCCTCCCCCCGCCCATTTCCATGCAAATCCTTAAGATCTTAAAGATTCGCCATGCGGATTTCACGGAATGCCCTGTTGGACGAATCTCCTTGCATCCAGAACTCACTTATTATTTATTATTTTATTAACAGGTTTTTCTATAGCGCCCACAGATTACGTATCGCTTTACAATGTTACAATCTTTATAACAATACTGGGGAATAACAGACAGACTGGGTGGGTAAGAGGGCCCTGCTCACAGGCTTACACTCTATAGGACAGTGGGTTTGATACATAAGGGCAAGTGCTATATATCACACAATGGACCAGCCAGGGTGTATGACAAAAGTGCTCAATGCTCTGTATGCTCTAGTCACACAGCAGTGTCAGTAGCAGAGATGAGGGAATTGTAGAACAGAGAGCGTGCGGGTTTGTGTTAGTAATGTGTTAAATTGTAGAAGTGGTTGATAATATGTTATTTAATGCTTAGGGTGGTTGTGGAATTTGATAAGCTTGTCTGAAGAGATGAGTTTTAAGGGAACGCTTGAAAGATATAAACAATTGGACTTTGTTCCATTCGAGCCCATTTCTGAGGAAATGGGCTGTGCTTCCCTTTCGCCCACTAAAGCAGGCGGAGGGAAGCATGGTAAGTGTACAGTGTGGGAGGGGGCTCCCACACTTTAGCGGATCAGCGATCCGTACGTTTGAGTTAAAGCAGGTTATGGCAGCGTAAGCTGCTATAAAGCCCGTACAACAGAGGGGAGTGACAGGGGGTGTGCCTTCCCCTCTGTCTCATGTAATTAAAGGCCCCCGCGAGCATGGAAAGCATGCAAGAGTCTAATTCTGGTCCTATATTATTACCTGCTGCTATAGCAGCTGTATTTTGTGCTGTGGCGCATATGACTGCTTTGACTGCCCATGAATTTTATTTTATTTGTTTGCTTTGGAAGTTTGCTATAGCCTCAGACATTTCTCTGGCCATATCTTGCTCTGTAGGTTGTGGTAGCGGGATATGATGTTCTGCAGCAGCTTCTTGTGGTGATGGTTGTGCTATTGGTGACTGCAGATGGATGCAGATGCAGATTCCAGTGTGACATATATGTTGTTGTTGTCTTCTTCTAAAGATGCAGCTGCCGACACTTGATGACAAGAAGACTGGTGAGATGAACCCGAGGATAATGGTAGAAGTAAGCAGACTATACATTTGCTCTAAAATGACTTGCATATAAACTTTGATCAATGTTTTAAATACACACTTAAATCACACTTTCCACTTTTGTAACATGTGACACACTTGTTACACACACACACGTTTTTAATGCAGATCATTAATCTGTAATAATGTCATTTTAGAAATAACACATTACAAGTTCACTAGATTCTTCATTATTAACACATTAGACATTGACTATGTAGATACTGAGAATGATTCTGCATTTATATCAAACCAGCGCTAAGTTTGAGTTTTAATTTTGTAATTTTTCAACAGACGCAACCCACCAGGTTCTTCCTCTTCTGATGGAGAACTGAACATCGATGGAGTCACTGGCGGAGGAGTAATTGGTTGTGATGGACCTGTACAAAAAATATATATGTGTACATCATAAATGTGATAGCCATGAAAATATTGTGTTATGGTGAATATTCATTTCTAATTATGATTTATAAGTCAATTAAATATAAGTCCATTACATGTGTGCTTTAGATGTACATTGGTTTGTAAATTATTTACCTTGTTGTGTCACAGACATTTACTCCCTCAATTGTTTCCTCATACATCATGGCTCTTAATTGTTCCTCATGCACCCTGTAAGATAGATTTTCTCCCCTAATTTATCTATGAGTCATCATTTAATATAAGAGATGTGTTTGTGGCAGTTTGCTTTACTTCTTTTATAATGGCCAACAGCATTCACGGTATTGACAATATTACACCACAGTTGCCTTTTATATGCAAACAGTGTCTTTGCCTCCTGATTCCCCAGAAGCTCCTCATAAATTGGAGTCATTTTCTCAATGAGTGCACAATTTTCGTGGAGCAGTGGGTTCGGAGTGGTCTTCTCCTACACTGTCCATGTCCTCCTCCATTGAAGATGGCATTGTGGATTTTGACATAATTACACTTCAAAGGGCAGAATAAGTAAAGAAAATTTAAATAATTATTAAAATACACTTAACAGACACACACACAGGCAAGATTATCACACATAATTAAACATAACATTGTTAAACATCATGGTTGACTTACACAAAAAATATATTTAACTTAAGTACGTTGATACATAGCAAACTTACAAAGATTGATGCCAAAAGTAGATTATAAATTTTCTTCAAAATGGCTCCCAAACACAATCTCTTCTAACACACAGCTTTTATCAACTCCCAGTAACTCTCTCAAACTGAAAGATAAACTTTACACCATGGTATAGTGCAGCGGTTCAAAAGTAAAGAAAAGCCCCAGCACACTGCCATAAACCAGTAACAAACTTTACTGTTATATCTGTATAATAAAACACAGAATTTTACAGATAGGACAGTAGAGTTTGTTACTGGTTTATGGCAGTGTGCTGGGGATTTTCTTTCCTTTTGTTTCTGTGGCAAGTAGATTAACCCCCTGCCTTTCACGCACCTGTTTAACATATACTTCTAAATTGATTGAGCAACTTCCATTCTGTTTTTATCTTAACCATGAGGTAACATAGGTGAGGTCCGGAATGCATATCCTTATGACATTGTAGCAAAGGTAATATACCTTTTATGTGGATATAGCAAGGTTTTTTTTATGTTAATTCTTTATTATTATGTCACTACATTTTTGATTATTTATTGTTTGTGTGTCTCTAACTTATGGGAATGCTATCTACCATGGGTTACCAGCATTATGTTTTTACTTATATATACACTTTAGCTTTTTGGTACAGATGGTAACATTTTGTGTTAAGATGTTGCTATCCTCCGTTGATATTTGCTCTGTAAGGAGTCCCTTTAAGGTTGTATTATCCCTCCGTTTTTTACTACTCTAAAGGCATGTTTTAAGAACTTGTCTACCTATGTGGGGAATGACATAGTAGCAAAGGTAAAATACCATTTATGTGGATATAGCAAAGTCTTTTTGATGTTTATTCTTTATTATTATGTCACTACATTTTTGATTATTTATCGTTTGTTTGTCTCTAACTTATGGGAATGCTATCTACCATGGGTTACCAGTATTATGTTTTTACTTATATATACACCTTAGCTTTTTGGTACAGATGATAACATTTTGTGTTAAGATGTTGCTATCCTCCGTTGAAATTTGCTCTGTAAGGAGTCCCTTTAAGGTTGTATTATCCCTCCATTTTTTACTACTCTAAAGGCATGTTTTAAGAACTTCTCTACCTATGTGGGGAAACTGGACTTTAAAAAGAGGTTCATACGCTGGTCCAGACTTTGAAAAAGGGCTGAGTGCAGCCTGAAACGCGTAGTCCCAGGACCGACCAGCTGATCTCTGACGTCATCACCGTGGGCCGAGTGGAGAGACTGCATGCGTATGCCAAACACCCGGGTATACCATCTTGTGGCAATAGCGTCTTCTCTTGTTTTATTCTTGTTTTATGTGAAAATGTGGAATGTAAATTAATAAAAGTGTTTTTCTTTTATTCCTATGTCCGTGACAATGACAATGACATCAATCTCAGGCTCACTATGAGTAGAAGCCTGATATGTCTTGATTTCTTAGACGTCAACATCTACGTTGACGATCATCGACGTTTGTGCACGGATCTTTTTAGAAAAAGCACTGCGACCAACACTATATTACACAGCACCAGTGCACACCACAGTAATGCCATTAACAATATACCCAGATTAATATATGCGATTACGTCGCAACTGTTCCACAGTTACCAAGTTCAAATATAGAGCAAAAGAATTGGAACAAAGACTTTTGAACAGAGGATATTCAAACAAATTACTTATCCCTGCTTACCATGCAGCGTTACAGACTAAGAGACAAACGCTTATATATCCCAAGAGAAAGTCCGTCAAAACAAAGACTATCAGATTCATTACCAACTATTGTAAAGAATCTAGTAGGATCAAACAGATTCCGAACTTTATACCCATGTGTTGGAGACGATCCAACAATCTTCGTGACACATTAGTCAGGAGTCACTTCCTCAGTAAACAACCTAGAAAAGATAGGGTATGTGGCAGCCAGTCATGCAGTACATGCAGTACCTGCATGTACATGCTTAAATCCACTGAAATCAAAGACCATAATGAGAGAATACACTCCATTAAACAGTTCTTGAATTGCAACTCTAAAGGGGTTGCTTACTGCCTAATTTGCGAATGCAACCTTAAGTACATAGTCAAAACCATCAGGCCCTTCCATCAACGCCTGTTAGAACATGTTAGGTCCATAAAAAATGCCCCAATAGATCATTCTAAGGGGAAACCCTTGACCCCTGTAGCCCGACAGTTTTTGGTCTATCACAACTCCAATCTTAAAAACTTTAAAGTCTTGCTGATCGAACAAGTCAAACTAGACAGTAGGGGAGGTGACCTCAATAAAATTCTTTTACAGAAAGAAGCAAAATGGATTTTCGCTCTTGTTACGACACTCCGGGTTTAACTGGATGAGTACCGGAGTGGTCGTGAAAAGATCAGTGGTTAGGAGTGGTACCTCGGGATTACCTTGGTGAGTACCGGGGTGTCCACGGTAGAACAGGGTAGCGTGGCCGAGTCGGCTGCCGTGGTACGTAAACTTTATTATCGGGGGGTTTTCACCAGAGCCACTGATGGTGGGGATGGATTTGGCTGCGGCCCAATAACCTGGTCGTTCCCCGTTGAACCGGCCCTGCGAAGCATAGAAGAAAGACACCAGAGGTGAGTACCCCAACCGGTGAATAGATGAATTCAAGAACAGAGGGAGCAGGGCAGGTCGGTAGATACTGACCTGCGACGGACGACAATTAACACTGAACACTGATGGACGGAAGATGGTTCACAGGACGAGACAAGACGGACCAGGGCATACACACGCACAGGCATCCAGCGGGACCCCCGAAGGGGTAACAGAGACATACACACCAGGAAAGGGGCAGGCAAAATGGGGGAGGATAAATACACGAAGGTGGGAGAGAGGGAGCGAGATACACTAGATAAATTAGGCAGGAATGGAATCAGGATAAAGGGCACTCAATGGTCAGATCACTAGGCAAGAGCACTAGGCACACAGAATAGACTATAGCACTGAAAACAGAAGCTATAATCGGCGCCAGGAACTGGAAGAAGGGGATTTAAATAGAGGCTGCTGGTCCCTGATAGGCCAGCAGCCAGAACAGAAAGACACTGATAGGCTGTTTCCCCATGCAGGGAAACAGCATAAGACAGAGAGAACAAGCGTACGCCTGCTGCTGGACACGTGGGGTTTGTTTACATGCCATCAGTGGCATGTACGGCGCCTAACAGAGAGGAGAGAGAGGACGCAGCGTCGCTGGAACCGAAGGTAAGCTCCGGTCCCAGCGCTGCTGGACGTAACAGCTCTCAACACTGTTTCCCCATATGGTTTTAACGAAAACATCTCCTATGTTCCATTTTAACTATAATTAACTACATTGAATCGTCTTTAAACCTGAATATTTGTTTTAGCATGTTCAAATTTCTTTACAGTTCAATATTATCAGGTTATTGTGTTACATTGGGCCTGATCCAGAGCTACGAAATTTCGCACGGCGGACGAATGCGTACGTTCGACCGTGCGAATAAACATGCACGCCCCTAACACTCCCATAGTAAAGTTCCTGCTTACGGCGGCTATACCCTACACTGGGTACTACCGTCGGCCGTACGAATTTTCGCACATAATACGCTGAGCGTACGGGCTTAGCACGCCCATACTGTACAATTTAAATGGCTACCCCCGCCTCCGTGTAGTAAAACGAGCGCCCAGGCGACCGTCGTACTGAACGCACGCCCCTCGAGCGAAAAATTCGCACACCATACGAACGCTATACGCTCATGTCGTCCAGCCGACAGGAAGCTGTCATACTGGGCTGGGCATGCGCTAATTTTCGTACGAAAATACGCAAAAAACGGTCGTACGCTCGCTCGAAATTGGCCAATTTCGTAGCTCTGGATCAGGCCCATTGTAATTATTACTTTTTTGTTATTTTCTCTTGTATATTTTACAAATTTTCCTCATCCAACAGTGGTGTAGTCTCTGGTCACGGACAGACACAATCTGTATACATTTTTGCTATTAGTACCAACATTAGCTATTTTACTTCTAGTACTACCAGTACTATCTGTACCCATATTTGCCAGTTCATCATGCATTTTTCTATTTTGTACATCTATCCTTAGTCAGCACCATTTTGGTCACTGACTGTTACATTTGGCATTTACATGTTGTTATTGCAGTAATTTGCATCAACATGTTATAACATCCATGCAGCAAGTTATTTTTTTCCCCCTAGACTAATTATGGTTCGTTGCATTTCAATTTTCTTTTGCTGCATTAATGTTCATAAAGTTTGGATCTTCTGCAATTTCTCTGATATTCTTAGCTTGTGCAGCTATCTATAGATTCTACCATTTAGGAAGTATCACGTTGTTACATTGTGTATTTATATATTGCCACTGTGGTAATGTGTATCAGCATGTTCCAAATTGTTCATTAGGGTAACATTAGTAGCCCCATAATCTATAACAATATGATTATCTCCACCTTTTATTTCTAGCATGTTGTTACTTTTTGCTGCAATAAAATATACATACAGGTAGCAATTATAAATTTTACACAATGTTATGTCCGTGTAGCCTTTTTTCAGACAAACCACTCAGAGTAATTTTTTATATTTATGGGTATCATTTTCATGTAGTAATTTTATCTTTTTTATTTTTGTACACATTAACTTAATCATGTTTTCTCTCTGCTCCGGTCATCAGGTGTTCTCCAATAGCAAGGCTGCAATACCGTTATTCCTCACGTGTAAACTTTTGATTGGACAGCAGCTGTGTAAATAGACCCCACCTAACCCGATTACATCACCCTTGACAAAGTCCCGTTGACGGACGAAACGCGTCGGGTGAATAGGAGCTCCATCTGCCGCCATTGTCATCTCCTGCAGTACACCGGAGGTTTGCGGTGGAATTGGACTCCTTGTCTCTCCCCTTTTTTCCCTTTTCTTTGCAGCACTCCAGGACACGCCGCCATACTGAAAAGGCAGGGTAGGGTAAGAATACAGCACGGAAGTGCGAAGTGTGGCCGTGAGGCTGCTAGTGGCTCTATTATAGGGCCTCCTGTGTTCCATTAGTTAGTTGGCGGTGTTTCTTTTGGTATATGTGCTGCTTAGTACTTATCTTTTTTGAACATTGTTTCCTACCATTAATTTTTCAGTATATTTCATTTTAACAGTTTGATTTTTTCACCTATTGTATGGTGTGTTTTTTTTTAAATGAGAAATAAAAACATGAGATTTTAATATCACCCTAGTTAGTTCTGTCTCTTATCTATATCAAGTGTGCGCCCAGTTTAATCTCTCTTCCCAGGGCTGCAATTACTATTGCATCCCTTCTCTCGTTTTTGATAGATAGATAGATATGAGATAGATATTTAAAGTATGAGATAGATAGATAGATAGATAGATAGATAGATAGATAGATAGATAGATAGATAGATAGATAGATATGGATAGATAGATAGATAGATATGGATAGATAGATGATAGATAGATAGATAGATAGATAGATAGTTATGAGATAGATATACACAGTATGAGATAGATAGATAGATAGATAGATAGATAGATAGATAGATAGATAGATAGGAGAGATATATATGAGAGATAGATAGAGAGATAGTTAAATATGAGAGATAGTTATGAGATATATATACAGCATATACAGATATATAAAGTATGATAGATAGAGAGAGAGAGAGAGAGAGAG
>WWET01005154.1:26574-62890 GCA_011038615.1 Limnodynastes dumerilii
TGCTGTGCTTAATGGTCTGAGCACAGTGACAGTGGGACCCAATAATTCAGTCTTCTATGCAAGCTTGAGGAAGTCACTGTCTTCAATCGCATGACCTACCATAAACTGACCCCTACCTTAGGATTTCCGATGCATCATCAAAAATAAAAAGGGGACTTATGGGGGGGGGAGTCTGGATATGGTGGTCAGGCATTCTTTCTATTTAAAAACTGACATGCCTTCTATTAGTGCTCGCACCTTCCCCGCTTTTGTAAATGTTTCGTAGTGGAAATGGATTTATCTGTACTTAAATTGCTGCACAAGCACCAATGTATGGTATATACCGCAAAATATGGGTGTTTTTAGATCCTTATAAGTGCAAAATGGTCCCTTTCTGAGATTCTTGATCCAGACCTTGACTCGTTATCCATGCAAAACATGTACTGCTAGGCATTTTTACAATGGTTGTCTATATTTTATCAAATAAAATCTAAGATACTCTCACTTACCTACAACACCATTAGCAGCACAGTACCCACATACTTATCTTCAGTTACCCCAAAATATCTCCCAACCTGCCCCCTCCGCCCTGCGCAGGATCTGTGATTCTCTTCCAAACTTATTAAATGCATCCACTCTGTAGAAACCCCCCTCCCCAATAAGATGTTCTTCTAACCTTTAAATCTTTAGAGCTCCCTTTAAACTCATCTCTTTACACAAGCATTACATAAATGTGCTCTCCACCATCATTTACCCACCTTCTGATATATATGCCATAAGCTCTCCAGCCACGGATGATTTGTGGTGGGTTAAACACTTTATGAAGGCCATTGTAGCAATTATGGTTTTCTTTACCAGAACTAGGAAGAATAACTGATGCCATCATTGGGGTAGATCCAGAACTACGTACACTAACTTATTTATGCCAAGCGAAGACGTAAAAATGCTATTTTGCATTTATTAAACAAGCGCACGTCAGATGTTATGACACGAAAGTCTGAACGTACATACCAGACTGCTATCAACAGCGTAACTACGAGTGAAGGGAGGTGAAGAATGACATCTGTAATTATGCTTCGGAGGCAGGGTGAGGCATTTAAATCGTACAGTAGGGCGTGCTTAGCCTTGTAAGTATGTGCAGCCATTAAGGCCGACAGGAGTTACGCTTGGAAAAGTTAAGGTAGGGTTTGGCAAGCATAACGCGGCTAAACTACGTACAGCCGAGGGGAGTGCATAGTAAATACGCTAGCGTAAGTACGCCACGCTAGGAAACGTTTGGAAATGTAGCTCTGGATCTTGCCCATTGTGACTACTGCAGCAAAAAAAGAACTTCCAATGTGCAACTATTCAGGGGTTTTATTTTCAGTTTTAGGTATCTATTGCAAATCCTGGTCTGGGAGATGGGAATTGTTTTGGAGATTCCAGAGCCATGGACACTTCCTTTAGAAACAGCTCTGCAGATAGGTGCCACCACTCAGGTGGAGCCTATATCTTGTTATGGAGCCTTCAAAATAAAAAATTCAAATAAAAAAAACCTGCTGACAATCCATGAAATGCCAAACTGACCAAAATTCAAGTCAATGGTTGGAAGCTTTTGGCCTTAAATATTGCCAACATTAGATTCCCTTCTCAGAAGTAAGATGCTCAACTCTCTGCATAAAGTTTAATAATGATGCATGCACAGTGAGGTCAAGGTTGACTTTACTGTTACCAGAACTAGGCCCATCAGTCATAGCTTGTGGAACAGGAGCAAGTCAAAGTATGGAGTCCCTATGACATAGGGCTGGATCCAGACTTAAGAAGGAGCTTGAAATTAAGAGAAGAAAGTTACTCCTGGGCTAAACCATGTTGACTGCAGGGGGAGTCATATTTCATCCGTTGGAAACAGTATTAGAGTTGAGAGGTGATGTTTCCTATCCCAAGTCTAAATAACAGTGTGATAGTAAAGCTGGTCAGTATCTGTGCAATACCATAATAGTATAATAGTATTAGAGATGAGAGGTGATAAATAACAGTGTGAAAGTAAAGCTGGTCAGTATCTGTGCAATACTATAATAATATAATAGTATTAGAGATGAGAGGTGATAAATAACAGTGTGATAGTAAAGCTGGTCAGTATCTGTGCAATACTATAATAATATAATAGTATTAGAGATGAGAGGTGATAAATAACAGTGTGAAAGTAAAGCTGGTCAGTATCTGTGCAATAATATAATAATATAATAGTATTAGAGATGAGAGGTGATAAATAACAGTGTGAAAGTAAAGCTGGTCAGTATCTGTGCAATAATATAATAATATAATAGTATTAGAGATGAGAGGTGATAAATAACAGTGTGAAAGTAAAGCTGGTCAGTATCTGTGCAATAATATAATAATATAATAGTATTAGAGATGAGAGGTGATAAATAACAGTGTGAAAGTAAAGCTGGTCAGTATCTGTGGAACTAGTGCTGATGGGACCCACTGATAGTTACCCGGGTGTGAGTCCCCGTAGCAAATGGCCCTTAATGAGGCATAGCAATCGATCCCCAGAGCACCGAACATGGTTCTCCGAAAGGTAAGGCTTCCCTACTCCCTTGCCCTAATTCTAAGTCTCCCCATTCCCTAACGCTAACCCAAAGTTACCCACCCACAGCCTAATCCTAAATCACCCCTCCAGCAGCCAAACCCTAAGTTCCCCCCCGCAGCCTAACCATAACTACCCCCTCCAGCAGCCTAACGCCTAACCCTAAGTCCCCCCTCCCGCAGCCTAACCCTAAGTCCCTGGAGAGGGTTATTCACCTCTCCGGAGGTCTGGTCCGGCGGCGGCGGCGCTGTTTTCCGAAAATGAATGGGTGAGTATGTGAATAGGGACAGCTGAAAAGACACTTTTGGCTGTCCCTATTTCACAATGTGTAACTTCGCAGAGGGGACTCGCAAAGACTTTCCCTTAGCTCTGCAGCAGCAAATATTGGCGGTATCCACTGATACTTGCGGCTCAGAACTGCACATTAACAGGTGCAATTCCCTGTGCATCGCCCAACTGTTAATGCAGGTCTGAGACACCCCGCCCCCTATGTGACATCACTGATGACATCACATGGGGAGGGGCACCATGAATGTGTCCTGGGCCCCAATTTTTCTGATGGCGGCCCTGATTGTACTGTAAATGACTTCAGCAGGCATTTGTTTTCCATCATACAGAGGCCAAGTTGTTAAGCAGCAAGTCTATAATATTGCTGGAGGGCAGGGGAAATAAAATAATTTTGAATTTCTGTACTGAGTTAAGCAGATTATGTGCATACCTTTCTACTGTAGTCAACATTAGTATGGAGGATGCTCTATCTATTTCTGTGATAGATTCACAACACAACATAACACAACACAAGGGAAGAAAGCCTCAACTGGTCCTGGTCCACCCAATATTTACTAGAATAATACTGTACTTACCTGCCTAGTATGTGGAGTGAACATGACTGTACTTCTGTTCTTCTGCATCACTTGATCCATAGTCAACATCAATGGTTCTGCTTACCATTCTGAGAAGAAAGGTCATCCAGACATCAGGTTCTGAGTGCAGTGACAGCAGAGATCTGATGCTGGATCCCTGATGTATATGAACTCCAGCATATGCAAGGGGAGGCCACTACCTTCATACACAAGGGAGTTACAAAATCAGGTACCTACCTTAAGATTTCCGTGCAGTTCCCATGTAAACTTGGGATTGCTTGGAAATGTTAATAGAGCGTAAGAGCTTAAATGAACCCTTATTGTACTATTTAAATATATTGTATGCTTCCTGCCTTTGAAAACACTTTAAGTGCAGAAATTTGGATCCTATTGATCCAGATCTGTGGTGAAAGTCTGTTGTGTGAACACGCACGATTGCAAAATACAGACGCTTTTATTTCTTTTTCATTTGATGTTTTAAAATTTATTTATATTACTATTTTATCATTAAATGACTCATTGGGCTGGATCCAGACCTTGTTAAGTGCATGAACTTAGTTACACCTGGGCTAAACCATGTTGATTTCAGGGGAGTCATATTTCATCTGTTGCAAACAGTATTAGAGTTGAGAGGTGATGTTTCCTATCCCAAGTCTAAATAACAGTGTGATAGTAAAGCTGGTCAGTATCTGTGTGCAGTAAGCAATTCAAAGATATATCCCTGCATGCAAAGTATACAATTAAATTGACTCCCCCTGAAATCAACATGGTTTAGCCCAGGAGTAACTAATTTCAAGCTCCTTCTTAAGTCTGGATCCAGCCCATGGCTTCAGACTTCCGTTTTCAAACGCGATCACAAATATACGCAGGCACGTAGCAAGGAACACCAATCAAAAACCCCGGTCACCTCCCTTGCTAATCCATGCTCACGTAGACTTACACCACCATAGACCACTTCTATCTTTCCATGTGCCGTCCCGTGCGTCCGTGTCCTCCGTACGTGCGCATCATGATAATAGCGCTCACTTTTCTTCATTTAAATGCATTGCTCCGTCTATTTACACTTAAAATCTCCCGCGCATATATTTGCGTAGCATATCCGGACGTATGTACACACGTGCCTATCATACGTCTGTCCGTAAGTCACTTCCGTGCGAATAGTCTACTTCAACTATATGCAAAAAGTTACTACGCGTGCGCAGATGAAACATATCTAAAAATACGCACGGGAGTCGCCGTGAAAACGTAAGTCTGAATACAGTCCTTAATTTCAAGCTCCTTCTTAAGTCTGGATCCAGCCCATAGTGTCAAAGCTAGTCAATGTTTTAGATAGAATGCACTCAGTCAATAACTATATGACACTGAAGGAGAAATCCAGTATTAAAAGGCCCTGTTTCACACTTAAGAACATGCCCAAAAATATACAGGCCATGGGCCGGATCCAGAACTACGTCCGTCTTCCATAAAAGACCGCATATACGCAATCTACGTATCGAAACGATACGCAGATTACGTACAATAGCTACTACGCGTGCGCAGTAGCTATTGTTCATCATATTACGTCCGTCTATGAAAGACGGACGTAGTTCTGGATTTACCCCCATGTGCGTATCTTAATGATTTTAAGCAAACTTTGCCTTCGTGATCTAGAGGTTACGTACGGAAACCACGCGCGGAGTTCATCTTCATGCCTAACGAAGCTAAGAAAAGTGGGTAGAGGGAGATATGTAAATAGGGCAGTATGGTAGCAAAATCCGCACAAACATACGCACAGAGAGTTAAGGTGCCCTATGGAGGTGGAAGTCAGATAAAATCCATAGGAATGATGGGAGTTTCAGGGGAGGGAACTTGCCACTTAAGTGCATATTTTTGCGAATCTGTGCGTACTTATTTCCTTCCTATCTGTGTATCAGGGCCTTAGTTGCTGTCATAAAAGATGAGCATCAGGTTAACTGATTATACCCTAATATATATTCACTGCTCCTGATTTGATGGTTCTGCGATCATTAAAGATTTGTGTTGCTGTTTTTTTAGGGTGCTGTATATTCCATACTGTCGTTCCTTCTTGTTTGCAATCTTCTGGTGTTCTGCGTGTGCATCTCTCTCTCTGTGTATGGCTGCCGATTTCTAGACAATGTGCGAGCAAGTGCAACCATGGTAAGAGCATGATGAGAGCCAGATAAGATTGTGTTGTGTTTAGTGCCACACTAGAGAAACTGGCAAAATAGGCATTCATACAGTCACAGAAAAGAACCAGACTCCTTATTAGATTGATATTTTTAGACTGCATTTATATGAATTCAACCCAACTCTTTGGCATTACATGACTGACCTACACGAAGACATGGTCAAAAGTTGGACATTAAAGCCTCCTACAGCCATTTTCATATAACTTCTGTTGGAAGTTCTGAATGATAAGTATACATTTTTACCCCAACCCTTACCCTAATCTTTACCCTAACCCCCCCTTCCATGACCTTAACCCTAACCCTCCCTTCCCTGCAGCCTGACCCTATTCCTTCCTTCCCCGCATCCTAAATATAGACTCCTCTACCCGCAGGCTGACCCTAAGCTTAACCCTCCCTTCCCCAAAGCCTAACCCTAACTTTCATTTCCCCAGAGGGTGGAGGCTTCCGAAAAGGAATGGGTAAGTTTGCTGATTGACATATTTACCCATAAAAGAAAAAAAAAAAATTCTGTCTCTACTTCTAAAACAGCCACTTCTGGCTGCAGACTTATAACATGGAGATCCAGAACCATTCTGAAATGACGGTGCATGCACAAATACCGAAAGCCGGTGTTTTGTGTTTCTAGGGATTGGAAAAGTGCCTAGGAGAGAATCATTCATACTGGAATAAGTAATGTGATCTCATCCACACAAGCAAGTCCCAACATGAACATAATATTGTCACATACATAATAATATCTCTGGAGTTAGTACATATAATGAATGTATTGTTGTTTTTCAGGTGTTAGTGATTCGGAATGGGTATGAGCCCCTCCCAACTTTTCCTACTAATTATCCAATACCACAAGTACCTCTCCCACCACCGTACGCGTCCCAATCAGATGAGAAACACGGACCGCAATAATGATGGGACCGATCCAATCCGACGACTGGATGGCTGTCAATGAATATGGGGTAGATCCAGAACTACGTTTGCCGTACGTTTATTCGCGTAGCGTATTTTCGTGTGTGTAAGTTCTATACACTCCCCTAGGCACACCTCTTGACCATGTGCTGGGACTAGGAACATTTCTAAATGTTTTTACAAACTATTTATGAGTTTTCTGTTTTTAACTAAAAATTTTTAAGTTTTGCTGTGAATAAGCTGAAATTTTGATTAATATGTCAAATGGTGGAAAGTTGAAAATTTAAAATTAAATACCACCATTTATGAATAATCAATTGTTGGTATTCATGTGTGTCTAAACTTAGTCCAAATAAATGTTGATGATAAACTTTCTAAACTAAGTCTCAGAAAATGTTGTCAGAATTGGGAGTTGAACCCACACCTCCTTACAGAGACCAGAAAGCCCATTAACAGGAAGAAATAACTCTTGAATCTGGTGCCTTGGACCACTCGGCCATCCTCACAAGTGCTAATGAGATGTTGGGACTTTTTATAAGTTTTCTGTTTTCAACTATCATTTTTTTTTTAATAATATTTTATTGGAGCTTACACAAAAGGATACAAGCAGAATCTGATTTTACATAGTCTTAGGTAGGTAGGTTACAACATGAACAGCAATTAAAACGCATACATATGCTAAGGTAAGTGAACAGGGCCGCTGGACGTGCATAGTAATGACAAGCATCTTATTCAACAGGGTGAAATAAAGCTACCTCTCAGTCACCAATTCTCTCAGCCTCACTGCAAAGGACTAAAGGGTAATTGGGGGGTCATTAGCATAAACTTGTAGCTCGTACCAATAGGTATTTCGGATTCAGTGATGTATACGTTGTTTTATATCTGCCGACAGTGTATTTATAAAACCTCCCCAAACCTCAAAGAGTTTTTCTGTTTGTTGCCTTTTGTGTTTGGAGGCCTCCAGCCAATCCATTCGAAATGTATGGAATAGTTTCTGAGTAAATAGGTCCATAGATGGGGGGGGGGGACCTGGATCCATCTCTGTAATATACATTTTTTCCCTACCACCGAGAGAATTAAGATTAATTTTTTGCTGGATTTAGTACCCTTAAATGATGGCTCCAGAATACCCGATGTAGCCCATTTTGCCGTTAGTGGGATTTTAACTGACAAATGTGTCGAAGCATATAATTGAATTTGTCTCCAGAAGTTTTTTATCATTGGACAATCCCATAGACAATGCAATAAAGAGGCGTCAGGTGCAAGGCATCTATGGCAATTACTTGTTTCTGTCGTCCCCATGAGGAATCTACGGCGTGGAGTCAGGTAACCCTTATGGAATACGACCAAAAACAGCTCCTTAAAAGAGCTTGCCAGAAGGACTCGACAGGAATACTCTAAGGCCTTACTTATGTCGTCCATGGTCAGGTCTGGGAAAGTCTGAGTCCATGAATGCAGTCCCCCAGCTAGCGGGATTGGTATAGAATTGATTAAGAATTTATAGTGTCTAGAAATCGCATTTTTACCGGATTGGGTTTTGAAAAGTTCAGTGTCAATGTCATTTTCCCAGTCATCATCTTGAAAAGTTGTTGTGATCGATCTGACATAATCATATGCTTGATAAGCAAAAAACATATGAGTGGAAGGTAATTTGAATTTATTAACTATCATTGGGGCCGTTAATGCAGACCTAGTTGACATATTGACTAAAGACCGAACATTAGTTATCCCTTTAGAATTCCATTGCATGAAGGGGAAGGTGCTTTGGCCATCCTGAAATTTGGGGTTTTGCTCTAGGGTGAGATGGAGGGTCCGATCACAGCTAAGTTTATGGCGTTTACAACTGCTTTCCATGTTGCCCACGAGGACATTAAGAGGGGGTTGGCCAATACATCCACTGTCATGTCTGCTTGGGGTAAGTGTAAGAAAGAAGTTAAATTACAACCGCGGAGAAACGACCGATCCAATTGGGTGTTGGTATATATATTTGTGTTACATAGCCAGTCCCTGATCATTCTTAGCAAACTTGCTTGATTGTAGAATTTGAGATTAGGGAAATTTATTCCTCCTCCCCGGATACCTTGTTGGAGTTTAAAGAGGCTAAGTCTAGGTGCCTTATTTTTCCAAATAAATTTTTGAAATGTAGAATTTAGCAATTTATCTTCCTTACTTCTTAAGCATATAGGCAAGACTTGCAGGGGGTATAATAACTTTGGGAAGCTGACCATTTTTATTAGATTTGCTCTTCCCAAATATGAGACCGGCAGCCACTCCCACCCCCTAATCTCTGCTGTCACTTTGTTAATGATAGGGAACATATTCAGTGCATAGAGGTTAGCCATATACTTTGGAATCTGAATTCCCAAGTATGGCAACGACTTGTCCACCCATTGTAATTCATATCGCGAGCTCCAGGCCGGGTAACGATTAGAGTTAAGCAACATTGCCGTTGATTTGTCACGATTAATCGTAAACCCTGCCACCGAACCGTATTGCTGTATTTTCTCAAGGATAGCTGGGAGGGATTCTTCAGGGTTACTTATATATAATAAAAGATCATCTGCGAAAGCAGTAATTTTAGTAACAGAGGAACCAATTCTAATTCCTTGAAAGATGCTTAGATTCTGGAGAATTCGTAGCAAGGGGTCTAGGGCCAGGTTGAAAAGTAGGGGCGACAAGGGACACCCTTGCCTAGTACCCCTCTGCATGGGTACCGGAGGACTCAAATCCCCATTTATGGCTAGTCTAGTAACCGGGGAAGTATATAAGAATTTAATCACCTCAGAAAACGATCTGCCAAATGTCCATATTTCAAAGATACGGTGAAGATGGAGCCAGGACACCATATCAAACGCCTTTTCGGCGTCAAGGCTTAAGAGTATTTCGGACGACAAGGAGGTTTTGCGCTGGTAGGCAGCGATGGAGGCCGCCAAGGCCGTACGAATACCCTTCACCGAGTGTCTACCATGGGTGAAACCCAGTTGATGCTCAGTCAATAGGTGGGGCAAAATAACCTGCAGCCTGGTTGCAAATATTTTCGCCATAAGTTTATAGTCCAAATTCAACAACGTGATGGGACGATATGATGTAACTAATTCAGGGTTTTTACCAGGTTTAGGTATTAAAATGGTGTGGGCCTCATTGAAGTCTGGGAAAGTGTCACAATTCTGGTGTAAGATACGCAACAGGTCCAGGAGACACGGGGCAATGTTGGGCTTAAGGATCTTATAGAATTCGGCAGTAAGTCCGTCTGGTCCCGGGGATTTATTATTTTTGAAGGAGGAGATCACGTCTTGGATTTCCCGGTCAGTAATTGGGGAATTCAAAAAGTCCTGTTGGGTTGAATTTAGCCTGGGTAATCTAGCCTCTTCTAAGATGTCATAGTGGACATGTCTTTGGTCAGGGGTGGATGTATATAGTCTAAGAAAATATTCATGGAATTCCTTTATAATATCGTGGCCATTGGTGAGTCTACTTTGGGTAGCCATGCTGTGTATCGCCAAGATATATTTTTTAGCTCTATGAGGTTTTGTGAGGCTAGCTAGGATTTTTCCGGGTTTGTTGCCCCAGCGGTAAAATCTGTTTTTGGCGTAGTCTAACTTAGCTTGGGCTTGTGCTCGTAAAAAGCTTTCTAGCAATTGTTTACAGGAATTGTAATGTGCTAGAGTGGAGGCACTAGGGTGAAGTAAGTGAGCTCTTAACGCCACTTGCATTGCCTGCAGTAAAGCTGTGTATTTATTATGGGTCTCCTTCTTCCTTTTTGCCACATAGGCAATTATGTGGCCTCTGAGTACGGCCTTAGCGGCCCTCCAAAATAGTACCGGATCCTCCCAATGCTCAACATTATCATCCGTATACTCCTGCCATTTGGCGACTAGGAAGTCTCGAAAATCTTCCGAATTGTAGAGGTAAGAGGGGAACCTCCAAGGTATATAGGATGGGCGGGGGGAGGAGATCTGAATGGTAAGTACTATCGGGGCATGATCCGAGATCACAATATCTTTTATTCCCACCTGAGTTATCCTTGAGAAAAGATGCATGTTAGTTAAGATATAATCAATTCTGGAGAAACTATCATGAACCCCCGAATGAAAAGTGTAACTTTTTTCAGTGGGGTTATGTATCCGCCATGGATCTATCAACCCGTGTCGCAAAGATAAGAAGGAAACAGGACTACCCACATTTGTATGTTGACGAACCTGACTACGGGAGCGGTCCAGAGCCGAATTCGCCACTTCATTAAAGTCCCCTCCTATGATCAAATTTGTTTCATCCATCTGTAGAAGTTTAGCCGAGAGTTTTCTATAAAAGGCCATACTGGCCGAGTTCGGGGCGTAAATATTTACTAGTGTGAAGTGATCTTGGCCTATTTGTATCCCCAAGATAATGTATCTGCCATGGGGGTCTAACACTCTCTCCGTGATGGAATATTGGAGGTTTTTATTCAGAAGGATTGCCACTCCCCTTTTTTTAGTGGTAAACGAGGCAGAGATACATTCTGCAATCCACGGGCCTTTCAAGTTTGAACTATCCGAGGTCCGCCAATGCGTCTCTTGCAGGAAAACAACGCCCGGGTTTAGTGATTTTAAGTGGGTAATAATTCTTTTCCGTTTAATCGGGCTGTTTAACCCACCCACATTCCAGGAAACGATATTCATATTGCCCAACCCTCTACGGCTATCAACTTGCGGAACAGACATGGGTACAGTATATTTGGAGTAAAGTACATGTATATAACCCTAAAGAGAACACCTCGCCCACTACTGGTAAAGGTCGTAGGTGTAGAAGTTGCCAGCCCTGTGCTTCATATGTAACCATGGCCATCGCCACTCGTGGCGTGTTTTCATAAGTTATGGGTGACCAAACCCTATCTTTACCCTGACCACGTGTCATATGTGTAATGCTCCTTTTATTCCTTTTCAATTTTTCCACCAGCACTAACTTACTCCCGTCTACAACCAGTGAAAACAGGGAGAATAACACAACTATTACTGTAACAATAAACATAACTATTAACCTTAATCTAAAGTTATCCTTAGGAGCTCAAAGGCTCCAACCACTATCAATTTTTGAACTAAGATAGAACAGCAATTAACTAGGTAGTCAAGAGGTTTGAGAACGTGCCCTTGGGCTAGGTGACCTATTCAGTGGGTCATCCGGCAATGACAATCGCTGTATAAACTCGCGTGCCTGTCCGGGCTCCTCAAAAAAATGGGTCCTCCCCTCGTGTTCAATACGCAACTTCGCTGGATAAAGCAATGCGAATTTAACATGACCTTCAAAGAGGCTTTTACACAAGGGCGTAATCTCTCTTCTGTTCTGCGAGACCGCCAGGGAGAAGTCCTGGAAAATAAGGACTTTAAATGACCGCAACGTAAGATCTCTATGTTTTCGATAAGATTGCAACACTGCCTCTTTGTCACGAAAGTGGAGAAATTTCGCGATAACCGCCCTGGGTCTATCATTGGTGGCAGATCGATCAGGGCCCAATCTATGGGCTCTTTCTATGATCAACCTGCCCAAGTCACTATGAATATGCAGGGCCTTAGCTAGGTCAACCTGGAGAAGCTCTAATAACTCAGGGCCCTTGATATTTTCGGGGATGCCAATAAACCTCAGATTACTTCGCCTATGGCGGTTTTCAAGGTCATCCACCTTTTCCAACAGCATGGCTATGGTGTTTTGTTGACTCACCACAATATTCTGTACAGAGGTTGCTGTGTCCTCTATGTCACTGACCCTCTGTTCCAACACAGTGACTTGCTTTTCAGTTGAATCAATGCACGTGACCAATGAGGCAATGTTAGTCTGGATGGCCTCCAGCCTTTGATCTATCAGGGGCATTATGATAAGAGACATCTCCCTAGCAGTCTCGCTCGCCGAAGGGATCTGCGCTTGGCTTGGAGCAGGGGGGGAGGATGGTGTATCTGTGTGCTGGGATAGGGATGGTGAGGGGGGAGAAGGAGGGCTCTGCCTCAGCGGTCTAGCAGGTTGTGAGGGGGGTTTGGTCTTACCCATTCTCGCAGAGGAACCACTATCAAGAAATCTTTTCATGCCAGATATCTGACTAAGGAGAAGATTTGGCGGGAGGTCACCTAAGAGACTCGTGAATTACATAGAATCAATAATTTCAACACTCACTACTAAAAGTGGCCCTAAGCTGACTAGCGTGTTCCAATGGTATCAGCTACTAGTCTACCCAGGGTTTAAGCATTAGAATTATAGGATACACAGAATTAGCCAATAAAATGATAGCAGATGAGATACTGTTAACACAAAGAAACAAGTAGCACTTTCTAGTTACTAACCGTATACTTTCTATAGTTGAAACAAGATATTAAAGGATATGTAGCATACAGTTCTTATTCATAAAGTCCGCTAATTAATGAGCCTCTGCGCTGTAAAGTCCCGAGTGGTATTAAAGGAGACTATATGGAATCTGTAGATGCAAACGGTCGAGATTCTCTCTTGCTGAGTCCAAACTGCTGGAGAAGCTCCCACTACAATCAGGGCCCAGGTGCTCCGCAGGCCTTCCTCCGAATGAACGAGCTGCACCGACACTCCTTACTCCACACACCTTTCACTGCAGGTCGTCCACACCACACAGTCCCCACCTTACCAGGTGTTCACTGACACTGCCTTCACCCCAGCACACCTTGAATTTGTGCGTTGCTGGTCCAAATCCACAGTAGACTCAAGGCCCAGAAAGGAACAGGCCACAGCTCCCTGATATTTGGAGTGCCTGATAACCGTTGGGCGGTCTGAGGCACTATTAAGGGAATGGGGATACAAATAGGTCAATCTCCAAGGGGATCTCAGACTATCAGGGCCTCCTTTGGCCTATGTACGGGAGGGCCAAGTGTGTAGCCTAGACAGTGGGGTGATGAAACTCCCAGACAGGTGGAGGGGGTCCCGTAATTCAGGCAGGGTCTGTAATCTATCACTCCGATAATGGCCTCCACACTCTGCCGCAAGATGGCCGCCGCCTCCCACAATCCCCGACTCTCCTGAGTAGCTTTGTTTTTGACTGCTCCAATGGCAATGTCCCTGTGTCCTTCTCTGTCTCCAGGGGTGAACACCCGCCACTTAAGACTGAAGACCTTTGCAGCTATGTCCCCGGATATCCACGTACCCCAGAGCCACCAAGGAGTTCCAGAAAAGTCGCCGCAGCAGGAGGTAGCGTGTCTCCGGCCCCGCCGCTAAGGTCCGTCACCGATGTCGCGGGTAACCAAGGTTACAGGGGGCTCCTAGTAGTCCTTGATCCGGCGCCGTTTCCCTTCCTCCAGTCGCATGGTGGTTGCAGGCCCTCGAAGATGGCTGCCGCCCTGCAGGGCCCGACATGCACGGCCCGGTTCCGGTGAATCAGCGCTACCCAGGGAGCCGGCCTGCACAGCACTTGCCTGGGTCTATCCTCCTTGACCAGCACCGCAATCGGATGGTCCGGAATACTGCGTCTCGGCGCTGGTCTGCGGTGGGTCTCAGCACCACTTCACACCTCACTATCTTTCCATCCACTTCACTCAACTCCACTCACACCTCACTATCTTTCCATCCACCTCACTCACCTCCACTTATACCTCACTATCTTTCCATCCACCTCACTCAACTCTACTCACACCTCACTATCTTTCCATCTCCCTCACTTAACTCCACTCACACCTCACTATCTTTCCATCCCCCTCACTCAACTCCACTCACACCTCACTATCTTTCCATCCCCCTCACTCAACTCCACTCACACCTCACTATCTTTCCATCCACCTCACTCAACTCCACTCACACCTCACTATCTTTCCATCCAACTCACCCAACTTTCCCTTCCCCTCACTTATCTCTTCTCTTACTCTCTTTCACTTAATCACCCCCACTTATCTCCCCAATGTATAACTCCACCCCCCTCACTTAATTCTCCCTTCCATCCTCTCACTAAACTTTACTTCCCAATCGTACAACTCCTGTTCCCCCTAGCTCACCTATCCATCCCCTTACTCAACTCTCCTTACCGCCTACTTAAATTTCCACCCCCCTCACTCAACTATTATTTCTCCTTACTCAACTATTCCTTCCTCCAACTCTACTTTCCATCTCTGTAACTCAACTCTCCTTCCTCCTAACTTAATATTTCTAACCCCAACTCAGTTTTAATTTCCCTCAACTTAACCACATATCCCTTAAGCTCTACTTTCCTCCCCCTTACTCAAATCTCCTTCCCCCTTACTCAACTTTCTGTTTTCCTCACTCAATTTCCCTTCCCCCTCACTCAACTATCAGTCCCCTTCACTCAATTCCCTGTCACTACATTTGTTCTTTCACTAAATTTCTATTTGCCCTCATTAAATTTTCCTTCCCCATCATTCAATGTCTCCCCCTCAGCTTTCCTTCCTCTTCACTAAACTCCCCCCTTCACTTAACTTCACTCGTCACTCAACTTTATTTTCCCTCAGCGCCCCCTGACCTAACTTTACTTTACCCTCAGTCAACCCCCCTTTCAACTTCCCTTCTGTATTGTTCATCTTTCCATCTCAGCTGTATCCTGTTTTGTCTGTAGGTGCAGACCTGAACCAGGTATTCTTATTTGGACATTACCATGATCCGCCCCTAGGGGCTGCTGTTGGACTCTTGTGGACTAATTATAAGCTTATCAACTACACCTGTGCTTTACCCTTATATACATGTCCTTCCCCAGAGCTAGCTGCGGGTCATTATTCCCTGCTCCCTGTTTGTCCTTTTTACCAGTGTCTGTGACCTGTGTTCTTATCCCTGTGTACATGGTCTGTAATCTGTTTCCTCATACCTGTATAACCTGCGTGACACTTGTTATTTCTTACCTGTAATCTATTATCTTGTGCTTGTGCATAGTCTCTCTGTTATTTCTGTACAGTGTATCTGTTCTGTTACTCTGCTACCTGCACTACACCTCTACTTCTTATATTGGTCTCCTGCAACCCTTGCATCACATCCCAGGTATTCATAGCAATAAGAGATAACAATAATATAATACTTATGAGTATGCTGATTAAATGGTGATGCAGCTTGAGTCTAGATTATATATGTATTGTCATGCTGATATACTGATCCCTTCCCAATTGTCTCTGACCCCAATAAACAGCCTCACGTCAGTGCTTCACCTATTCTGGGTCCATAGTGAGTCATTTCTACACTAATGATATGTGCATGAGTGATGGGAGGAGGGCAAATACACAGAGACACAATAAAAACAATGGGACCATTGCACAACCCTAGTAACAGCCCTGACCCACAATACAACAGTGTCATGATAGTTCTTTTTGAGAGATTGCTCCCAGACATGCCCACAAACAGAATAAAAACAGAATGGAAGTTGCTCAATCAATGTATAAGTATATGTTAAACAGGTGCGTGAAAGGCAGGGGGTTAATCTGCTTGCCACAGAAACAAAAGGAAAGAAAAGCCCCAGCACACTGCCAACTATTTACAAACATTAACAATGAAACTATCCATCATCAACAACTAATTGTGAAAATTATAATACATATCCAACAAAGTTTGCCCAATCTGCACCAGCATGTGCAGCATGTTAATCATTTCTTGATTAAAATGTTCTTGATGATCTGTTGGATAAAAGACAAAAATAAAAAAAATTACCCATTTGCACAGATAAAAAATGAACGTACACAGTATATAGATTTTTTCACACTTTTAACAGATTTCCAATCAATTTTATATTTTATCTTTCAATTTGACATATAAATGCTTAATTTAAATAAAGTAAATGTTTAATAAAATGCTATATTAATTTTTTATTTTTTTTCGACTCCTAAGAGTTTGTCATGTTATCAAAAGTTTAATATATGTTATGTTTCAAGAACAACATGAAGGCAAAATTAATGCATTTTATATAGGCTCAAAATGGTTCATTCACATAGACCTCACAACTTTATTCTTGATAAATATACATACATTTTTGGGGGGTTGAGGACATCTTCACTTGCACATTGCAATATGTGCCACTCAGCATGGTGATGGTGTTTGTTCATTTAATTGGTTGTGTGGGCATTAAAATATTTTTTTCTACATATATTAATTATGAGTACAATTAATAATTATGAGTATATTTCAATTAATATTTTTTAATATGCATGTAAAGCCATTGTTTACATTTAATAAATTTATTGATTATTACATTGTTATATTGTTTTGAAATAGTTAAAAAATATCTGAAAGTACAAATCTGTAAAAAGATAACAATATTAATTAATAAAAATAATGGAACTTACCAAAAGCACCTTCTGGCATGTCATGCTGCACATGCTGGCCATCATCATCATCCTCAGTATTATCCTGGGGTGACAGTTGGAGGGGAAGATCCACCTCCTTCTCCTGTTGCACTATATCTGGTGCCATGGCCTCCTGCTGTGGGATGTTTAGGGGGGAGGCGCTCTCCTCCTCTTCCTCCTCCTCCTGAATAGGATTTATGGGGGAGACGCCCTCCTCCTCTTCCTCCTCTTCCTCCTCCTCCTCCTGCCGCATTATGTTGCAGCGTGCCAGCTCCTCATAATGATGTCTTTCTCTGCCTAAGTTATAAATAAATTAAATATTAACAATGGTTATTTTGCACAGAATAAAAATATACTCATGTAATTTAATTAAATATGATCATATTAAACAATGAAAATTATTAACTGCTGTCCAAACACTACACTACATACACACTACACTACATATCATGTTTTGCATGAACTTTGACGTAGGTTGACCATCATATCATCAAATTAGCAATAAAAATATATAAATAAATAAAAAAAAATTAAAAACATTTGTAAACACTGGCCATAGTTTTACATAATGTTAACCTAAATTTCATCTGAAAATTATATATTTGTTGTAATTTACTTTACACACTTTGATTTATCCATAACAAACATGTATTTTGGTCAATTATGTTTTTTCTAACTGTAAGCAAATTTATTTCCAGTTAGTAAATACCTACGGCGATCATGCCGCAAAATCTGCTGCCAGACTTCCGCCAGAAGATCCGGTTGACGCCATCTGAGATCCGACCACTGGCGCATGAGTTGATCCACACGCCGGTGGATCCGCATATGCCACCCTAACGGCCAAATTACAGCTTGGCAACCGCAAATCAAATTGGTCCATTTCCCTGACCAATATTCCAAGTTCCCGCTTGGAAAAGGTACCGCATGGGCAGCTGCCATTTTCACAATAAACACAAACTAAAATGGCGTTCACACGCCAAATGTAAACTAGCAATGCCATTGGTTGATTAAGGAACGCCTTCAAGGATTAACAAATCATGACTAAATACTTTAAATACGCAAATATCTTACACAAGGCGCTGCAAAAACTCTCATTCATGCACTAATCACCTCCAACATTGATTATTGTAACGCTCTCCTTATTGGACTCCCACATTATAGAATTAGCCCACTACAGTCTATATTACATGCAGTAGCTAGGCTGATTTTTCTTGCCAAACGCTCTTCAAGAGATTCTCTACTCTGTCAGTCTTTACATTGGTTACCTGTATTTTACAGAATCAAATACAAGATCCTTTTTCTAACCTACAAGGCCATCAATATGACTGCACCTGTATACATATCCTCACTCATCTCAAGATATATCCCAGCTCGTGCTCTTAGATCCTCACAGGTCATACAGCTCTCCTCCACACTAAACAAATGCTCTGATTCATGGTTACAGGACTTCTCTCGGGCTGCACCCACTCTCTGGGATAACCTTCCTCACCTATTAAGACTATCCTCGACTCTCTGAACTTTCAAGTGCTCCCTTAAAACTCACCTCTTTAGACAAGCGTACCAAATTCCACAACCTTCTTAACATTTATCTACACTATCTACAACTATTATATTATATGGCCCTCATTTCATGATTACCATAACACAAACTTGTTCTCTTTCATTCTATACTAAAGTTCCCCTTAATCCCTAATATCCTATAGAGTGTAAGCCTGTCTTTCATTCTAAAATTACCCTCATTTCTGTTACTAACACTGCTGTGTTACCGGATCATACACAGCACTGAGCACTGTTACCATACACCCTGTCTCTCTCCATAGTAATAGCCCCTCAGTCCTGGTAGTGACACTGCTGTGTGACTGGATCACACAGAGCACTGAGCATTTTTACCCTGCAAGCTGGCTGGTCCGCTGTGTGATTATAGCACTTTCCCTTATGTATCAATCAATAATATCCTATAGAGTGTAAGCCTGTGGCAGGGCCCTCTTACCCTCCCAGTCTGTCTGTTACCACCCAGTCCTGTTATAATTATTGTTAAAGATTATTGTAAAGCGCTATGTAATCTGATGGCGCTATATAAAAACCTGTTAATAAATAAATAAAATAAATAATGTGATGCAGTTTGGGCATCGATAGCATCCCGGGGCTTTTGTCAAAAAAGTGGAAGGAGAAGACATGAGAGGAGAAATTTCAGACTTCATGACAATGGCCTGGATCCAGAACTACGGCCGCCTTCCACAGATGGCCGTAAATTGCTGAAAGATAGCTACTGCACATGCGTAGTAGCTATTGTACGTAATCTACGTATTGCTTCGATACGGAGATTGCCCATATGCGGTCTTTAAGGCGTATTTTTCTGAAACGTAAAATTGGCACGCCCACACTTAAGTATTTACGTGACACATACATGAATGGCCCATACGTTCACATTTACACTATGTTACGGTGCGTATTTTCTATGGTGCGCATGCGCAGTACTTACTAAAAGCCGATTTTACGTCTCCGCCCCGCGTAAATTCTCTCACAAGCGTTGTTCTGGATCTGGCCCATTAACTTTAAAGAACAGCTATTTTCTTTTTGATGGACGTTATTATGTGCAACTGGTGGGATGTGCAATGGGTCCCTCCCTTGCCCCGGCATTTGCCTATGCCTTTATGTTTCAGGTTGAAACGGACTTGTTTTTGAGAAACCCGGAGTGTGCTGGAAAACTATTCTTTTATACGAGATATATTGATGACCTGTTGGTCCTTTGGTCAGGATCTATACAAGAATTGGAATCCTTTGCTACCAACTTAAACTCCCTGAATCCTTTCATAAAGTTCACTTTTTCCTACAGTACCACCGACATCCATTATTTGGATGTTCTAATTTCATTGAGAGAGGGCAAATTATCTACCTCCATATATGAGAAGCCTTCAGACCGGAATACCCTCCTGGCCACCTCTAGTCATCATCCTCCATCCCTTACAATTGGACTTCCATATTCGCAGTTCTTAAGGGTCTGCAGAGTCAACAGTGATGTACAACTTAACAAGATGATGGACAAATTCCTTCAGAGGGGCTACCCTAGGATGAAGCTTATGGAAGCAAAAGAAAAGGCGCTTGGTTGGTCTCGTGAACAATTGTCGGTCCCTACAGAGAAACAATCTCATCAGGAACGCTTACCATGGGTCAACAAATTCACACGTATGAGTCCTTTTATCAACCAAGCTGTGAAATCACTCTGGCCCATCGTCCAGACTGACCCCTCTTTGAAATCTTTAAGGAACACAAGATGCAAGGTTGCGGTGCTACCAGCGGGGCTGGAACATATTGGCCCAGATCCAGAACAACGTTTCCAAGCGAATTTACGCGTGGTGAACACGTAAAAACGCGATTTTCGATTTACTGCGCATGCGTATGATAGATGTTATGCAGCGTCACGTATCATAACTCTGAGCGTATGGGCCATTCACGTATCTGTGGCATAAATTTATACGTGAGTCCCAACATTGGGTCGTATATCATATATCTCTTTAAATTGAGAGCTCACCCCCAGCAGAGGTCCACAAGTCTCCAAAACAGCCACTCTGAGACAGCGCCCCCTTCCAGCTACTATCCCAGACACGCTTTCAAAGACACTTCCAAGATGGAGGTTGCTCAAATCAATCTATAAGGTAATTATACTGCAGGTGCCAAGGAGAGTTTTCACAAAAAAACAAAACAAGGCCTAAGTCCATTAGGCACGCACTTGTGAATTGCACTTAGTGACATACGTACAGAGGGGCTGCGTTTAAATACGTACGTGTGAACTTAGAGAGATTGGGTGGGGGAATGCATTTAAATGGGCATGTGAGGGCGTGGTTAGAAAGATATACACGTACGTACATTAACATATGCCGTAACTACACATGTATAGATAAGGGTGTTCTATAGAGGTATAAGTCTAGAGGCCGTGAGATGGGAGTGACATGGGTGTTGGTGGGCCTTATAAATGTTAACTTTGGTAAGGACACATCTCTGCTCTAGGCTATTGGCACAGATGTTGTTTTCCATGCTTTACACATGCTTAGGATTAATATAAGGATATCCTAAACTCTAAACCAATTTGAAAGTCAGCTAGGGTCTAAGGTCAGTATAGTTAAAAAATAAATAAATAAAAAAATTATCTTGGCAGACCGAATAGGCCATGTGACTGTATTCTGCTGTCACTTTCTATGGACTGGACTGCAGCGGTATTGGAGGTTCAATGACCGATCCCCACTGCATCCAAAATTTCCTATGGGCAAAAGGGCTCCTCATTCGTACGGATTTACACCAGCTTACCGCGACTTCAACAATCCCTAGTCATCCCGCGTAAAATTCGACTCAGTGTGAAGATGTGGATTCTAACTGTACAACCCCTTCCTGCTCTGTCTCACTCCGTTGTTATAATATGTACCAGAACGGAGCCGGATCCTCTGACCTCCTCAGCATAAATTAGGATCCAGTTCTTTGTTTCTTTCTTTCTGTGATGTATTCTGTGGTATGTCTGAATAGTAGGGAAGTGAATAGATGATTTTCATTTTATTCCCGTCCCAGAACATTCTTGCTCTTCTTCATCTCAATGTAGTTTTTGGATTTGTGACTCCGTTTCAGTCTCTTTATGGTCTATGGCTGTGTCCCACCTTTCTGTAAATGCTCTGTCTCATTTCTTTATTGTCAGCCTTTCGGCCTTGTTTTCCGGTGGTGATCTGGTAAACCGACCTCCCCATCGAGTTCCTCACGTTAAAAGTTGCTCATGTTTTTGCTCCCTGTGCAGAAAAGACTGCTGTAATACTGATCGGTTACCTGCTGACCACAAGTATTTAGCAGCCTGGCTGCCGACCTCCTGTGGTCACATCATACAGATTTCTGAAACCTGATGGCCCTACACTGTTTCTTGGAATGACACATGTGTGAGCTTTGGCCAGGATCTAGTAAGAGCACAGAAGACCCTCCACTGTCTCCCATAGGCTTACATTGCTACCAACATACAATAGCATAAATACCAATAATTGATGGCTTTACATCCTATATCTGGAGCACTAGAAATGATAAACTTGGTTGAGGTGATGTCCAATTACCAAATAAAATATAAATACAATAAAATAATGGAGACGTCTCCTGGATGAACTCCTATGTAATAAAGAGTGAACCTGGCATAACCGCTGGTCTTTGAGGTTAACTCCTTATATGCAGTGTACACGCTATAGATTTTAAGCCATGATGCACAATCAGCTGGCATGATGGAGAACGGTCAAACACATTGTAGATGGTAGGTAACAAACGTAGACGCAGCTTTAATTGTCCAATGGTAAACGGAATGGATGACATCAACCGCAACAAGCTGTAAACAAAGGTCTCATTTCGCATGAAAATTAAGTCAAAAGTATTTACAAAGCATGGATCGCAACAGAAATGAGCAATTTCCGTGGCGATCCATGTAAACATCACAGCACCCCACCAGCCCATTCTTCTGAATGCTGGTTGGCACTAAGTTCTGTTTTTTAACTGTCAGAGTGGAGATTTTATTGTAAGAATAACACCATCTTATTAGAATAACGCCGTAACGGTCTCTCCCTAAACACCCATATATAAGGTATATCTGAGAAGACAACTAGAAGACATCTGCATGTAAATAAAATAAAAAATACTGTCCGGTTCCGCTGGCCATGTGAGCGGTCGCGGTCATTTCGTGCTCCGCCGCCCTGACCCCTTTCTCGGCAGTCACCTGCACCACAGCACTGGCAATTGGGCCCCAAAACGCTCCCTTACCTCTCTCTAAGTCTGCCTTTGGTTGATGGACCGGTTTCTTACCGCGCCGATGCCCTCCCGCTCTCACAGGCACAAGCAGACACCGCAGAAGCCGGCCTCCAAGATGGCGCCCGTCACTAAGTCTGCTACACCAGGCTCCCCTGCAGAAAATGTAGAGAGCTGCTCTTCTGCTCCTGACTCACCCCTTGTGGACTCTGAGGCACAGCCTGCCCCCTCACTGGAACCTGTCTGCTATGCAGATGTAGTCAGGGCTATAAATGCCACAATGGCTCCTCTTTTGCAGGCACAAGCTACCAAATTTACTGAAGCTATACAAAATCTGGGAGAACAGCTGCAACAAGTGACCAATAAGGTCCTAGAGGTTGAACATAGAATGGGTGAGATATTTGAAGACATGACAACCCTCAAGAAGCAAACCCAGGGTGCTGCTAAAGATCATAAATTGCTATGGGCCAAGATTGATGACCTGGAGAACAGGTCCCGTCGCAACAATCTGAGGATTGTCGGCTTGCCTGAATCCTTGAAAGGCCCAGCTTTGTTGGAATTCCTGACAATCACCTTCCCACAACTTTTAGATGTCCAAGATGGATGCACTAACTTCACTATAGAACGTGCGCACCGCTTGGGAGCTCCGCGCGATGACCTGATGACCCGCCCCAGACCGGTGATCTTCCGCAGCCTCAACTATGCCCACAAGGCGCTACTGTGGTCCGCAAGTCGCAAGAAACCTGTCCTTACCTGGGAAGGAAGCAAGATCCGAGTATTCCAAGACTACTCTGCAGACGTCTCCAGAGCCAGGAAAGAGTTCTCGGAGGTGTGCTCCATGCTAGAGAAGGATCTTATCGTATTGCACTAAATTTAAATCCTCTGTGAGTACAAGAAAAACAGGTTTACCCATAGGAGAAAGCAGAAAGAATATGGTATTGTCCTATTAAATAATAATTAAACTTAACTTTTAATCATGTTAATAAAATGTATAACTATTTAAAAATAAAACCACAGACGACAATACTGAAAAATGAATGTAAATAAACTTGGTTCTGTTGCTGCAAATAAATATATTAAGTATACATACATTCTTTTTGATGACAGAGATATTGAACTTAATATGTGAACATTGGTACTATTTTTTGGATAACTGAGGATATTTTGTTTTGTGATGCAAATCATAACAATACATTTTTTCTAAAAAGTTTTTTGCTGGCATTCATCAACTTTATATTGAACCATGCAACTCTAAATAATTGCTTCATACTTTTTTGAAATTTAAAGAAAAAGGTGTTCATCGCTCAAAGTCTGATCCCTGTATATACAGTGAACAAAGTAAAACAGTATAAATTAAATAATCTCTCCTAAAATATCACTCCAGTAGCTGCCTAGGGATAAAACAGAATTATGCTGCAAGGCAATTAAGGTGTACAAATTGAACAATGTCTATTATAGACGATAGCGGATCACAGGACCATAGATTGAACCGTAAGTATGAGATTCTGTGTAATTCTGTGAAATCCAAATACTGAAGGGACAGTTTCTTAGACACCGGAGGGACTGTTCCTCGGTATGTGACTATACCAAACAGAGCTCCTCCCTTAAAGACGCATTTCTTACCCAGGGCTATCCATCGGCACTCATTGAATCTGCCTGTCAAGAGGCTCTGGCCAAAGATAGACTGGAGTTGCTGATGGATAAATCTGAGAAAGACATTAGCAAGAAGAACCAAGGTCAAGTGGAAAATAGTTTACTTTTCATTACTTTTCATTACACAATTTAATTCTTATTCGAGAAAAAAGATTATTGTGCGCCAACTACTGGGAACTGCACGTTTGTATTATCAATAATAGTATCATACACAATTGTTATTAAATATCGATAACCTTTATAAGCGCAAGCTAATATGGTATGTGCTATACCAAAAGAAGAAAGTAATAAAAAAGTATAAAGCTGCGCTAAAGGAAATCAAAAATTACAAGAGGTTCAGAAATAGAAGCTATTTATTCATACACATAAAATATTAAAAATATATAATGACATAAATCTCAAGCTCCACATTTATTTGTACCACAATAAAGGTACCATATCCTATTCAATCTTAATGGAAATAAAATAACAATTGAACACCCTATAACTGGCAAATTGTCTAAAACAATAGATGTATAAGATTTGTTGCAACTTCGATGTTACTATGTTGAAATAAAAAGCTGGTGGTTGAAACAAGCTTTATGAGCTATCCATATAATTCTCCCAATAGCAGGTGTATAGATATAGACAACAAACTTGAAAACTGGCGCCAGCAAGCAGCCTAGGAGACAGGTTGTAGTACTACGATTCCACTGTTTGTATAGGAAAAACAGCGTGTATGCAACAGAAGGCAGTTTTAGGCATAATGGGCCTGATCCAGAGCTACGAAATTGCCAATCCAGAACTTGTCTATAAATATATGAAAATAAGATATGTTTCCCTTTAAATGAGCTGCCATATAGAAGAAGTCTTCCTGAAGCTAGAAATCACTTTTGTTTTACCCATTTTTGCTAATCCTGTGAATATGTATTCACATTTCTCTTATTCAATTCTATAAGTATTATTATTATTTAATTTAATCTATTATTATCTTTTCCCATTATATTCATGCCATATATGTGAAAGATATAAACCAACCAATCGGTCCAGAGTCTAAGCCGCTCACTAAGATTTGCTATCTAGGCTGTTTTATGTAAAAATTTCATATACAATAACGATTAATATTTGGGTTATTTTAAGATATGTAATTGATAATAATATTACTAAGGGTCATTAGAGGATCTTTTACACCAATCAATTATCTTTGAAACGCGTAAGGGCTACTGTATCTACCTGCAACGCTTATCACCGGACACAGTGTGCAATACCCTGGACTGATACTACCATCACTTGGGTCTGTTTTCCATTCATCTACCGCTCACCTGCATGTTTTCTGCTTGCTAGTTCATATCACCCGGACATTTATTACTCCTAGAGTCACAGCACAAACGGATTCAGATTTCCATTAACAGGCAGTGATACCAGTTGACATTATACCTGTCTGTCTCATATGCACCTTTTGCCTGTCATAGTCTGCCTTTGGAATTAGACTACAGCACTATCATCATGACTTATATTTGAAAGATGTTCTCCACAGTTTATAGTATATTCTAAGCGGTTATCTAACCTAGAATACCTTAAAGTCAGTCTATACATTGCATTGCATTCCCTGTTGGATTTCACAGAATTACACAGAATCTCATACTTACGGTTCAATCTATGATGCTGTGATCCGGTATCTTCTATAATAGACATCGTTCAATTTGTAAACCTTGAGTGCCTTGCGGCATAATTCTGTTTCACGTTGACACGGTTTTATACAACTGATATTATTGTTGCAGTTTTTTGATACATTTTTAATATTTATTTGCTATTTGGTGTTCTAATAAAAACTCTCTTATATCTACTCCTAGCGCTTCCATATTTTTCTATTTTTTGAAATGTATTTGCAGCAACAGAACCTAGTATATTTACATTCATTTTTCAGTATTGTCGCCTGTGGTTTTATTTTTAAATAGTTATAAATTTTATTAACATGATTAAAAGTTAAGTTTTATTATTATTCAATAGGGCAATACTATATTCTTTCTGCTTTCTCTTATGGGCAAACCTGTTTTTCTTGTGCTCACAGAAGGATTTAAATTTAGTGCAATACGATAAGATCCTTCTCTTCTCCTTTTCTTTGGGACCCATTTAGACAGGCAGTGAAGGGTTGGCAATGTATGTGCGTATTTTCCCAACTTAAGAGGGAAAATACGCACAAGACATTAACGTAGATTATGGAACTCATAAGTGCCATTAGGCGCCTTAAAATGGGGGCGGGGCGGGGCGTGGAAGGTAAATGGACACTTAGGTGCAGTTAAATTCTAAACTGCACCTATGAATTACACACTTATGTGTGAATCCAGTCCATAATGTATATACATCAGTCAAGACAGTACCAAAAATTGTTTATTACATATGTGTATAGAAAGAGGGATAAACATATACAGTATGTAAAAAATGTTGTCTTGAATAATGTAAATACACCTAGGTAACAAGCTGAATGAATAGGGATTACTTTGGTGTTGTCAAGAGAAATAGAGAAACCAGGTGGGTCAATATTATAGGCAGGTGAAAATATTATTAGTTCTGCTTTTGAAAGATTAAGTTTAAGATGGTGGGAGAACATTCAAAGTGAAACGATGGAAAGACAATGCTCCCAGTTACATTCATTGCATCTCAAAGGTTGCAGCTTTCTGTATCTCTTGCTTCTTCTGTTATTAATGATATACTCTTGGCATGAAGCTCTGCCAATAGTGCTGATCAAATAAGGTGGTTATAAAAACCAGAGGACAGATGATTAAGCATTAATATGACAAGAATCTTCAGCTTGGCAGGTCCCAGAGCACTGTGAGTAGCTATCTTCAAATTAGATATATCATTTTTATATTGATTGGCTGAAATAATTTAAAGCATAGATGAACATACTTAAATACATTTAGAAGGTGTTTTCTTTTACTGTTAGGTCAACTGGACTAAGATGTTCATAATTTGCTGCATTTTGTAACAGGAACATGTGAAGAATTTATATATTTTATGCAACCTACAGAAATAATAAATAAATGAGAAAATATGTTATTGAGTAAATAACTTCACACAAATGTCTAAACATTTTTTTTTATTTGCATATTTCCTCTGTGATTATTAAATATTATTTATTAAGTTATAAAAATTAACCACTGAGCAAGTATATATTTTTATATCATAAAAATACATTTTGCTCACTGAATTATGTTTAAATTGAAGTATAATAATATTAATAATAATAATAATAATAATAATAATAATAATAATAATTTCTGATAAATTCATTTTTTATAGCTAATGTTTATTTACTAATACCTCTACTCTATTTATTATTAATAATTCAAATACAGACATACTGTAATACCATTTACAAACATGTAACTGCTCAGCTCTCATTTGGATGAACAGGCCACTATATATAAATACCGATTTGTTGAACATAACTGTCCTACAGTTTTGATCAAAAGTAGTTTTCAGTTTTTGCGTGAATTCACATGGAGCTCTCTTCTTAGATAGAAGCATAAAGAAGATAAAAAAAAAGATTTGTTCTCTCTATTTTCCACAGACTATAGGGATACACTTGGTACAATATGAATTATTTTAGTGAGGAATTTGCATGCAGTCACATTAGATCCAATACTGTTTTCATTCCTGCCTGATAACCATAATTTGCTCTTTAGTTAAACTCCAACATCTTTACTAGCATCGATAATGCTAAAATCTGTCAACACTAATCAAGTTAAAAGTCTTTTACTGTAAGCTACAGTTTCTTTGTTTTTACCTTGTGGGTCTTGTAAAATCTGTAATGTATATGTAATATGTACAAATAGAAAGGCTTTTTATGTATTCCATAATAAACAATGTAATATGAATTTAATCATAAATTGCAGCATAACCTTTGTGGAGTATATGATGGAAAGCAGGCGTGGAATTATCTATGTTGATAAAACTAACGCATGTAACGCTTTTTGGTGCAGGGCATGCTGCCGATAGTCGTACTACTAGCACAAGCATGCCTTGTCATTCATGGGCATGCTTGCACTTGTAGTTCTACTAGTGGAAGCATGCCCTGTCGGGCCATTCTTTATTTATTTATTTTCATTGGTTGGGCAGGCGGGGGAAAGGGTTAATTTTTTCAATGTCAAAACCAAAAAAAAGAAGCCGTGTGGTCAGAGCAATTAAGGCTCCGATGGTTGTTTTTTTTTTTTTTTTAAATACTGACAATTTAGAGTTGCGTGTTTCTATTGCACCTCTGAATAGCACGTTTTAGCAGATGTGACTTCCGCATCCGCTAAAACTCTGAATCGGGTTCTATGTGTTAAAGCCACTAAGTTGATTGAAGGGGTTACATTCTGATAAAACTTCCGTGCATCACTTTTTGGAGAATTTGGTATATTTGGAATTATTCTTTTTGTTAAATAAAATGATTGTTTTCATTTTGTTTGATATTTATATTTGTAAAAATAATTTTTTGAAAATGATCTATGATTTTGAATATTGCAATTACTGGAGATTAATTGGTATTTGGCTAAGTGTATTATATACTGATTATATACTGATTAGTCTTGCAAAATGTCAGTCTTAGAATGTCTGTTTCTTATTGTGTTTTTAGTACTCCTGTATAATGTCTTACACTTTATAACGTGAGTAATAGGAACTAAAAGTATCCCCCTGACCAAGTTATTGATTAGACAAATGTGTAGGGAGGTTTCTCTGCCACCTCCTCATGTTGTCCATCTCCACAGTATTCATGGACGTTTATGCTCCACGATCCGGGTGAAATAGGATCCTGTGTGATATAATCATCTGGTTTAACACTTCATTTTCTAATTGTAACTTTCTGTTTTATGCTGGTACATTGTACACATATATACACACATACATACATACACACATACATACATACATACATACATACATACACACATACATATACACACACACACACACACATACACACACACACACACATACACACACATACACACACACACATACACACACACACATACACACACATACACACACACACACAGGAGGAGGGGGCGTGGGGCACACTGACATCTGAAAGGAATCCGGAGAGAGCAGCATCTGCTCTGGGTATATGATCGGAACCTCCAATGTCTCCCATTAAGAGACCTGCTGCAGCAGGGGGCGCCGATCATAACATACACAGAGCAGATGCCGCTCTGTGTATTGCATCATTTTTTTCTCTTGTTTTTTTTTTCCTTTGCTCAGTTTGTGAGGGGGTTTCTGGGCTACTGGAAACCCCCCTTGGGTGCGCCACTGGATAGTCAAATAGATGACCCTATTAGTCTTAGACAACTGTAATGATACAAAATGACTCATTGTGTTGTTGAATAATAAATCAAAGTCTAACCATCATTAGATGGATATAATTCTTCCAGGTATACAAACAGTAACAATGCACAGTAACAGAGAATACTCAATGTGATAAATCAATTAGATTTACAACCTGCAATAAAAAAAGTTGACGAGCATTATGGTGCACACAATTTGTTTTTCTTTTCTTATCCAGTTGTTTTCATGATGTCTAATCCACAAGAAGCAGCTGGTATACAAGTTGGCTCCATACCGTACAACATGCCTCCAAATTCTCCACCACCGAATGCTGTTCCTCAGTATTTCCATTTAAATGTCCATCCTGGTCAACAGAATGTGTATCCATCTTCTTTGATGTGGACAGTGTCACCTGGAGCCAATCATATGGTTTACACAGCTGCCCAACCTGCTCCACCTGGTTTCCAAGTCCCTACTGGAGTCTTCCCTCAAGCAACAGAACAATCACAAAGGCAACAGATATTTCTAAAGGGAAAACCAAGATCCCTAGGGGTGAGTGTTTATTGTTAAGTAGCCACTACACAATCTCTGCAACTTTCAACACACCTCCCTATAAGCCAAAGACGTTGCATAGTGGACATGCACTGCCTGATAATTGGAGATGATATTAACCAAAACTGACCCATTTGGATATACAGTAAGGCCCAGATCCAGCTTCCCCGACCATGACATTTCTTTTACTACATGGTGGGGAAGCCAGATTGTAATCTATTAGAAAATCATTAAAACTTTGTTTACTTACTATTTAGCAGCTGCTGGCCACCTGCAGAGATCGGACAATGGAACTGAAGTCATGCATTCAATACACAGGATGAGTTATGAGGACTTTGAATTGGTGACATCGATTGGCTTGTTAATGCTTGCATATAACCTGTAAGATCACCATGAGCATGCTGCAATTACTGTGCAAAATAACAACCTGTTTTTGGTACTGAACCAAACAATAACTCATAAGGAGATAATTTAAGATGTTTAAGAGGAGTAGTATATACTGCAAACAATGCTTTGGGTAAACACTCTGGTCATGGTTTCTTAATCTCCTGCATAACTTTCTGGATTTTAGGCTTTAAAGTACCATTTAACCTTTCCTTTAACCTTTCCATTCTGCCACTTGCTTGTGGTCTGTACGGTGTGTGAAATGCCTGTATGATGCCTTAATCTGACATGATGTGTTGCATAACCTCACCTGTGAAATGTGTACCTCTATCTGATTCAATTACTTTGGGAACCCCATACCTGCAAACAACTTCAGCCATGAGTTTCTTTGCTGTATTCTTTTCTGTGGCTTTGGCCACTGGCCATGCTTCAGGCCACCTGCTGAATAAATCTGTACATACCAGTATGTTTTCAGGTTCCACTCTTTGGTAGTTCTATATAGTCTATTTGCAGTCTCTGAAATGGTTAGAGTTGCGGAGTCTTTGTTCTGCACAAATCCAACATTGACTCACAAACTTTGCTGCTGCTGCGTTGAATCCTAGAGCTATCCAGTGCTGGTGCACTTGTGCAGTCAATTGCTCCTTTCCTTTATGATCCGGTCCGTGAGCCACCTGTAACATAGAGTTGGTACAAAACTCTTGGTAGACATAGTTTCTTACCCTTCTTCCACAGTCCTGTGAATGATTCTTCAGCTCCTATGCGTTTCCAGGCTTCGTGTTCTGCCGGACCTGCTTGTTGTTGTAGTTTCACTAGATTCTTTAAGCTCCATGCTTCCTCTTTTTGTACTGTATCCACAGTATACATGGTGTTCTTGAATGGTTTCAATGCTGCTGTCTTGGCAGTGATGTCTGAAAAGGTGTTTCTTTTTGCTTCTTCTGTCTTTGCTTTGGTGTGAGCTTGAGTCTTGATCACTCCTACTTGCAATGGAAGTTCTAGTGCTCTGGTTAGTCTTTTAATGAGTGCTGCATGTTGTATGGGCTTGCCTGTTGAGGTTTTAAAGCCCCTACTTTTCCAGATACTGGCATAGTCATGTGCAACTCCCCAAGCATACCTTGAATCTGTTTGCTGTTTCTCCTTCTGCCATCTCAAATTCTCTGATGAGAGCCAGCCCTGCTTGGGCTGACATACCTGGAGACAAGGGTTCAGCTTCCATGACCTCGTAAGGAGTGACCACCGCATAGCCGGCATGATGCGTTCCATCAGTATATTAACTGGAAACATTGGTGAAAAAAGAAAATTTTGGGTTATGCATTGGCTGTTCAGACATATTAAGCCTGTGGGTTTTCTTTCCATTTCCATGAGTGCAGTCATGCTCATAGTGTCTATGAGGGATAATCGGATCCCTGAACGCATGCTCTTTTTGTGACCGGCATGGGGAGGTCACACCTTCCACAATCCATGTGACCTGTTGCCTCATTGAATTTTCCCCATTCACCAATATAGTCTTTTCCTGGGTCCTTACTCCCTACTTTTGAATCGTCAGATTCACACACATATGGCAGGAGTGTTGCAGGGTTGAGTACTGTGCATTGCCTTATGGTCATGTTAGAAGAACTGAGGAGTGCTACTACATACTTGGTAAGTCTGGCTGCTGAGAGATGTTGTGTACTTGCCTGATGCAGGATCTCTGTCACGGCATGTGGAACTTGTATGGTCAATGGGTGATCCAATACAATATCTATGCACTTGTCCTTCAGAACTGCTGCTACTACTACTGCTACTGCACACACATGTGGGAGATCCCATGATGACAAAGTCCAGTCCTGTTGAGTAGTAAGCAATTGGTCTTTGCTTACCTCCATGCTCTTGTGTAAGTACCCTCAAAGCGTGTCCTCTGTGTTCATGACAGAACAATGTGATAGGTTTATCATAATCTGGTCCATGATATGGTTGTCCTCATAGTCCTGAATCTGCATGTGAATGGCTGCCTTGGGGAGAGGATACAGTTTAATAGGAAATAGGAACCATACCTGGTTTAAGAATCTGCGCTACTGGGGTTACCTTCAATAGTTCCACATATGTTTTCCCTCTTGCCCATAGTTTAGAGGGCACCTCTAACTGCAGCCTTGTATTCTTAATCCTGGGGTCATTTTCATCATCCGATTAATGGTAGTAATGCTCCTCTTGTTCTATCTCCTGTAAGGTTATGTAAACCTGCACAGCAACTTTAACCTGATTCTTTGCTTGCTCAGGCGATTGGTTAGTATATACAATTCTTGTACCTGTATACTTTATATTTGCTTGCATAAGCTGGAGTATATCTGCCCCCAACAGATTTACTGGACAAGTAGAAGAAGCAAGGAACTCAATAGGTACTGGAGTGGGCTTATCTTGAATCTGGAGAGTTACCTGTTTACTTCTTTTGAAGTTGATGGGCTGTCCAGTAAGGCCTGTTACGGGGACTTGTTGCCAAGTAGTGAGGGTTAGTGGAACGTCTGCCTCTCTTAGGATGGTTTGGCTTGCCCCTGCATCAATCAGACACTGTATAACTTTTCCTGTAGGTAAGGTAATAGGTATCATATTTTCAGGTTTCTTACCAGCCATGTTCTGTGAATATACTGGGGTGCCCTTCTTTCATGTCTGGGTTCCATTCCTGTTGTCCTTCCTCCGTAGTCAGTCTTTACATTTCTGGCAATCATGTTTCATGTGTCCTTCCTGGTTACAGAAAAAGCATTTACCTGACCTTGGATTTTGCATCTTTGGTCAGGCTCCTTGATTGGCCTTTCCCTCCTTGTGAATCCAATTTCCATTGGGTTGCTGAACCACGTGTTTCTGTATAGGTCGTTGCTTGCTTTTCTCTGCCTTTTCAAGTTCTCTTTCTTCAATTCATTCAAGTACTTGCATAATCGCCTCCACAGACAATGTTCTGCACTCTGGTCGTGAGATGAGTAACTGTTCACGCATTTCTTTCCTTAATCTGTCCAGGAGTTTTGTCTTTAACAGTCTTTTGCCCATAATGCTTTCCAGATTAATACCTTCATCTGTAAAAGAACTAGTAAGGTTCCCAATTCCTTGTGTATAGTACTGGGTGCAGTATCCTTCTTACCAGACACATTTACATCTCGTAATTGTCCCATTATTCTCTTAAGTTTCTTATATACTTTTTACCCATGGGATTACATTTACTCAAGTCCACTTCCTCTGAACATGACGGTTGTTCTGGGTCCACAAATTGATGACATGAATAACAATAAAACCATCCTTCATCCACACAACATCCGCATGAATCACATTTCCTTTCTGGGGGAAAATTACCCTCTGGTTCTGTCCAGTCGTCTGGTCTCATGTGTTTGGTTGGGAGTTCCCCTTTGTAATTGAATCCTTCTACCTTAAAATGTGTGGTGATTCGTTCTGGTGTGTCTGTCTTTATCGGGCTAGTGTCTTGCATCTGTGGTGTGTCTAAGGACGGACCTGACATCTGATCACTATGTGTGGGGGAAGGCGTAATCAATGCTGCCCCTTCCTCTTCCTCCAGAGTTTCACTTACACTTAACCAAATAGACACTTTATACTATAGCCAATTTTTAACAATCCACCTAGTATGTTATGTCCTGAAATCTTTCCATTTGCCTGAATCTAACACCCCTTTGGGAGGGAAACCTGCCCTTTTGAATACCTTCTGCATTCCCTTAATGGCTTCTTTACCCTCCTTAGACTGGACAATATCCTTAGATGACAGCGACTTACTTTTACTTCCACCAGCCCCCATTATACTGAATATAAATATTCTACCTTATGTATAATAGGTTAAACCCTTATGCTGATGGACTTTAACTTTCCGACTTTGAGTAAATCAGATTCAGACAAACCCCCTTGTCTCCTGGTCTATTTTTCCCAAGACCTCCTCTAACTGTCAAACATGGTAACTGATTTATTGTGTTAGTATTAGGACAAAACAAATTTAAATGCAGATTTTTACCAATTGTATGATTGTATCTCTGGAAAGGTTTTACCCTGATATTGCTTAATAATAGATTCTTCAGTATGATGCCCTGTTGTTACAACACCATTCCACCTGTACCAAAAATATACCTCGTATCACAGATAAACAACCACTACCTATTAAACATAAATTATGACCTTGGCAATTATCTACCATCATTGGTAACATTCCAACCTCACCAACAGACATACAGACATAAACTGATACAAGACTGACATACAATTTCCTCTATATCATTCAATGAGCAGCTTATCCACATTTTACTGTGCGTTATGGTATCTGTTACTTCATTCAGTCCTTAATGAGAGCTAGGAGACCTTTTTGGTAAACAACCCAGGGACACAGTTTCCGCAAAGACAAGGTCAACCCTCAGTTGCGTGCGGGAAATGTTAGTCTTTAATTGCCAACCTTATAAGGTCTTATTTCCTTTATACATCTCAAGAAGGACTCATATACAATCAAACTTCTTTCACTCAATGACACAAAACATTCAAACAGTAGTGAATATACCAGTAAATATCCAGATCCTCATAAAACAAGCTTTAAAACACCCGCTGTACTTTTCAAAAGGTTTAAAACACAAGTTTTCCCTGACTCAGGCAACATATTCTTTGTCATTGTAATTAAATCATTTTCTGGAGCATAACAATTGTCAATTCCCTTTTTTTGCTCCCTTATTTAAACAACAACAAGTTATTATACTGAACAAAATTACTGACAAAAATAAAATCACTGAAAAAATCAGTTTCAAATCATTGTACCAATGAAACATTACTAAAACTGATGACCTTATTGACTTATCAGTTGGGTTCTAGGGACCTCGTGTTATCAGACAATAGGAATTACCTTCATGAGAAACAAGTACTGAGTGCAGAGTAAATAATGGTGAAAATCACATAAACATATATTTACTCACCATACAGATTTATGCAGTCAGTCATTGCCTCCCGTATTGAAGTGGAGCGATTTCTATCATCTGATGTAGAGACCCGGGTTTTGGCACCAAGCAATGTCGGAGTAGTCTGTCTGTCAGCTAGTGGGCTGGAGACTGCATCAACCTGCAATTGCATAAGCCAATCTTACCCAAACATACGATCGATCGGGGTGCAGAAATTGTAGACCACACAGTGTCTAGTATCCAAACTGTACCAACTTTTATTGAAACAGCTTCTCATATTTATACAAAAAAACTTTGCAGATCAGGATATTTCTCAAGGTCATGTTTTGTCTTAAAATTTAAGGTCATAACATCTCCTTCTCCTTATCACACTATGGTATATGCCATGTTGATATGTTCCTTGCTCCTTCTCAGATTTCAACGTCCTTGCAGCAAGGCCGGTGTTGTCAGATAAGACATTCCTGGGTGTCTGGCTTCTTCATGTATCTTTCAGAGAAATGATCTCTGCATACAATATGTAAGAATAAATTATCTGCAGAACTATTGAACAAGCATTATAAGCAGTATAATATAAATGTTTAAAGCAAGATATTTCTATAGAGAGATGAAGTGGATATATGAATTGAATACAATAGTACCTAAGGGATTAAACGAAAGCTATGACATTGCCCCTTTTCTTTAATTTTTAAATGATGTAATTTTTAACGTTACTACTTTGGGTTTTAATTGCACATTTATAAGATTATATATCATAATTCAAATATATTAATATAGTATTTGTAGCACGTATGTAGGATTTTTTATGATCATGCATCGGTTTGGATAGACATGTGTCTTACTTACCTATTGTAGTATGTTGAATTTAATGACTTAGGAATGATTATTACATTCATTATAAATTTGTGCCTCATTAATGTCCGATATCCGTTATCTGAGATATAGTTTTGATGATATGAGTTACTGCGGCCCCTTCCTACCTTCATATAAATAAATATATATATATATATATATATATATA
>WWET01005154.1:70686-82263 GCA_011038615.1 Limnodynastes dumerilii
ATATACAGATCTACAGTACTGGTAAAATGGCAGATCTAGAGAGTGAATGGAAGATCTAGTGTGGGAATGTAAGATTTATTAATGGAATGGAGGATCTAGAGTTGTGATGACAGATCTACAGTATTGGTAGAATGTCAGATCTAGAGAGTGAATGGAAGATCTAGTTGGGGAATGGTGGAACTAATGAGGTAATGCAAGATTTATTGAAGGAATAGAATCTCTAGTTAATAAATGGCAGATCTAAAGGGGTAATGACATATTTAGGGGGAATAGCAGATCTGGTAATGATATGGCAGTTTTGGAGGGGGAATGTCAATTCTAGTGGAGGAATTAAAGGTTTAGTGTTAGAATCTGGCATGGGAATTCTGTATCTAGTGAGAGAATGTCAGTTCTAGTGGGGGAATGGCAGATCTCATAAAAAGGATGGCAGATCTGGTGGGGGAATGGAAGATCTGGTTGGGGAATTGTAAATCTGGTGGGGGAATGGCATGTCTGGTGATAGAATAGTTGGGATACTGGCAGTTCTAATAGGAGAATGGAATATCTGGTTAGAGAATAGCAGACCTGCTGGTGGAATAGCAGCTTTTAAGAGGAAATGGCAGCTTTAGTGGGGGAATGGCAGATCCAATAAAGAAATAACAGATCTACAGGGGGAATGACGGCTCTTCTGGTGGAAAAGAAGATCTGGTGGGGGAATGGAATATCTGGTGGAGGAATGGCAGGTCCTGGTGGTGGAATGTCATATCTTGTGGGACTGTAATATTTAGTAAGGCAGCAATGGCAGTTTTAGCTGTTGGATGGATACTCTCAAGGGGTATTGGCTTCTTTGATGGGGAAATGGAAGCTAAGGCAGCAGTACCCCTCAGTTTTTTCAGTGGTCAATTAATAGAATTTTTTGCATTAACTAAGTTGTCTGTGAAATCTAAATATTCAGTTCTGCAGTTCAGGCATGTGCTGATAAAAGCCAGGCCCTTCAGAGTGTCCTAACAAAGACATAAACTCTCCTAAGACTAAACTAAGCTGCTTGAATTACATTGTTTAAATTGCAATTTATGAAGAGATTACAGAAATGTTGGAACCTTCTTATATACTGTAAATTGTATAGTTATATTTCATGCTACTGGAATGGGTTTGGTGATACCTACAGTGTATAACATATGCAAGATACCACCCATAAACAATATACTTTCATTTGCAAAAGGAGAATATTCAAATAGGTCACAAACTGCTCGTTCACGGTCCGATTGTAAGAATTCCTCAGTAACGTGGAGTCCAACAATGGGGTAAATATAGACCTACGGGCTAGTTACGCTAGAAGGCGTATTGTATTTATGCTATGCTAGTGTATTTATGCTAGCGTAAGTTCTATGCAATCCCCTCGCTCATACGTACTTTGGCTGTTTTACGCTTCCCAAACTTTACCATAACTTTTCCTAGTGTAAGTAGTGACGTACGTAATGGATTTACGTATGTGATGGCCTAACCCAGCCCATACTGTCCAATTTAAATGCCTCCCTCCGCCTCCAAAGCGTAATTATGGGTGTCGTATTGATGCCCCCGCCCTTTAGTTCGTATTTACACTGATGGTACGTACGTTAGGAGTTACGTGGCGTAACAGCTGCCGTGCCCATGCACAGTAAATACAAATAGCTGATTCAACGTCATTGGCTAACGTAATTAGCTCAGGATCTGGCCGAATGATTGTAAACATCTCTATATAAAAAAAGAGTTTTGTTTATAAACTGTAAATCTCTCGGTTGAGAAAGGTGTAACATGGGGCGCGCTATACAATTTGATTCTTCCTTTTAAGAAACATATCTTTCAGATTTTTATTAAACAAAGGACAAAAGACAGGTCCGGCACTCCAAACAAAAATCATATAACACTATGTGTCAGCACATATATAAAAAGGAGGTGTAGGTCACAATATAGCTATATTGGGTTATCACCTGCTCAGCATCAAGGCACCTCCTGTAGGTGAGTCCCTATCCATCTGCTATATGTGTACACAGGAGGTCTGTAGTAAAACACTCCTGACATTTCTACCGGCCATATTGGAGAGGGGTAAGGCTGCAGCGGCCATATTGGGGAGGGGGTCAGGCTCCCAAAGTAAAACTAGTAACAGTAACAAGAAAACACAGGCTGCGCTTCTAATCAAAGATATGAAATGTGTGCAAGTGTATATATAAATAAAGAGGTGCAGCCAAGGACCAAGCTGTGTAACTACAAGGAACAAAAGAGAGGTCTGGTGCTCCAAACAAACATTATAAAACACATATATAAAAAGGAGGTTTAGTTCACAATATAACTATATTGGGTTATCTCACCTGCCCAGCGTCAAGGCACCTCCTGTAGGTGAGTCCCTATCCATCTACTATATGTGTACTCAGGAAGTCTGTATTAAGACACTCCGACCATTTGAACAGTAGACTAGTAACAGTAACAAAAAAAACACAAAAGGCCGCGCTTCAATTCAAATATATGAAATGCGTGAAAGTGGCCTACTTAAGGTACGAATCTGGACACGTAAAAGTTCAGATTTACTACCGACAGCGGGCAGTGTAGGAGGCGTGCACTCCCCACTACGGGTGCGTAACTACGTACACCCGCATACACATACAGCGTGGGGAGATCTGGGCCAACAGACACTAGGATTCACAATACAATATATCTAACCCAGAACAACCAAACTAAACGAGTCCTTTGGATGCCAAAAGTGATGGATCTTTTAAACTAAAAATCATAGTTAAAATGTAAGAAGTTGCATGAATTAAAGTTGCATTTTGGAAAGCTGAAGGACCGTATTCACAGATGCGTTTTGTCAAAAGTACGCAATTATATGCAACACCCACAAATACCTATGACACTCCCCTCTCATGGCCGTGCAATCATACACTTACGCCACCATAGACCTCCTCTAACTTTACGTGTGAATATGTATTTCGAAAATGGGATTCTATGTAACCGCGCCCTCAAAGACTCATTTAAATGCCTCCCCCCACCCTCTTTCACGTAACTTTTCAGGTACGTATTTCCACCCCGCCCCTCCGTACGTGTGTCCCCAAGTGCGATTCACATGTCCGTGCCTAAAGCCCTTACGTGCGTATATTCTACGTAACTTACGCAAATAAAGTTACTACGCATGCGCAACCAAGCCTAAAAATACGCACGCAACTCCACATGAAAACGAATCTGTGAATATGGCCTGAAATCTCTTCCAAACACTTCAGTTATATCCAGCATGTCCTTAGCTCAGTGATGTATTTGAGTTATTTGTTTTCCTAGGTTTTTTTTTATTAAATAATGTTTTTCTATTGTTTCTTTGCTCTGTAGATCAGAGGCTCCCTCGCCTTTAACATCCTCTCATCAATATTTAGTTTTATTGGAATCATCATAAACGTAGTGGATCTTATAGTAATGGAATGTCATACCTTTACTGAAGGCTGTTACGGTGTAAGTGATATTCTTAACTTGTTAATCTTGCTTCAAAGGTAAATAATAAATGTCTATATTAAATTCAATCCAATATAGTAATCTTGTATAAATTATCTTGATTGGTATCTTGGGGAGAGATCCCAGGTCTTTCATTTTCTTGGTTGTTCCAATATGATCAATGGTCATGTCTTGTCCTTGAGTTTGCCCTTCTTATTTCCCAAATTGACTACCGCTATACAACCCTTACCCGTCTTTCTTAATATAACCTTTTAGGACCAGATTCAGACTTCTGAGCTTAGCAAAAGTGGGGATATGATGGCTGAGGTCACTCCCCATTATTTACTCGGCCTTCCATGAACTGACCCACATCTAAGGATTTCTGATGAATCTGTACTTCAAATTGAGATGAATCAGAGTTCTGGATACAGCGGTGAGGGGCCGACATGTGCCTTCTTTTACAATTTTTATGGTCTCCCAATCCAACAAGCGCTCACACCCGCTCCTTATCCAATATGTATGCCCAACTCCTTAAATCTTTCTTCAATATCAAGTATCTGTTGCCTATCCTGGTGTGTGTGGTAGGACTTGTTTTGGTTATTCCAGAGCCATTGACAAGTTTTCTCAGAACAAGCTCTACAGATGTTAAGTGCCAGACATTGCAGGTTTTTATGGTATTGATTTTTTAGAAAGAGTTATATTTGGATGGGAACATGATGAAGATCTCTGATTAGGAAAATATGTGTCCCAGTAAGATAAAAGGGAAAATAATGTCAGAAGACCAGTGAGATTTTGGCAAAATTCCCATTAGACTGCAAGCCACCATATATACTTTATCAAGAATTAGTAAAACCTGCTACCAATCCTCCTAACTCCAAACTGACCATCATTCAGGTCACCATAATCAATGACTGGCTAGCTTTGGGCTAAAGAAAATTAGTAATATTAGGTCCCTTTTTCTGAAATAAGATGCTCATATCTCTGCATATATTAATAATGATGATGGATGCACAGATGGCAGCCATAATAAAATAAATAGAATGCAATAAACCAAACTAATACTTTAGAAACCTTTGATTGCTTTCAGATCTACTACATGTTGGGACAAAGGGCCTGATCCAGATCAACGATGTAGCGCTGAGCGTGCTAACGCTCAGCGTTACATCGCTGACTCCCCCCTGGCACTCCCCCTGTGCGGACGTATGGCCCCTTCCTTACGCCGGGTGAAGGCTACCCTAGCTTCGCCCCGCGTAAGGAAGGGGCCATACGCTCACACAGGAGCGTATGGTCGCCTAGCCCGCCCCCCTAGCCTGATTTACTTACCTCCCCCCGCCCTCCAGGAGTAACGTGAGCGTTGGGACGCTGGAGGACGTCCCCTACAGCGTCCCAACGCCGCTACTATGGACGCCCGATCGTAGATCGGGCGTTTCCATAGTAACGCCGGTCGCCCTCTGTCTTGGGAAGCCTTGCTAGATGAGAAGAATCTTCTGTTGATTGAAGAGGACTCCCCGGTCTTCTGCTCCGGCTCTTCTGCATCTTCTGAGAGGCGCTGACAGTCTCCTTCTCCTCTTCTTTGCTGCTCCTAATGACCATTCGGTCACTAGGGGGCAGCCTTTTATTTAAATGATGACGTCAGAGGCTAGAGTGTACCTGACATCATCATTTAGATAAAAGACTGCCCCCTAGTGACCTAATGGTCATTAGGAGCAGCAATGCAGCAGAGGAGAAGGAGACTGTCAGCGCCGTGCAGAAGATGCAGAAGACCGGAGAGCCCTCTTCAATCAACAGAAGATTCTTCTCATCTAGCAAGCCTTCCCAAGACAGAGGACGACAAACGGTGAGTGATAAAATCTTTTATTTTTATTTTTACAACAAACACTACATTACAGTACACTTAGTATAGGACACGGACCAATGGAGGTAAGTTAACACATTAGGGGTTAATATTAGTCAGGGAATATGTGTTTTTTTCACACTGACAAGCTATTGAACTGGGATACACGTGGAGCTGCTTTGCACTTGTGCACCTTGCACTGACACTTTATTGCATAAGATTTGCGGGAGAGACGGCCCACAGGACCAACTAAATCGGAGGAGTGTATTTGGTGATACGGAGGGTGGCCACCCTTTAATTGCTACAAGGACTGGACTATGGAACGTGATACATTGGAGGACTTGGGCGCTACTTTCAACTCCCTGTGGACGGGTAATACCCAGCCTCCCACGGACCTTCAGCTACTGTCTATTAACCTCTCCTCCAAGTTTGGAAGGCTGCATTATTCTCCCCATTATTATTCTTATATATCATCTAGGAAATCTATAAACCATGGGTGCATTTGAGGGTAGACATCATTGAATTAGTCTTCCCTTATTATCCAAGATTTAGCTCCAAGGTATATAGTTTATTTAATTTTATCTTGACGTATTATTGTGGTTTAATAAAATGTTCTAAACATCAGGTTGCCGTTTTATGTATTCTTCACCAGCTTATTAAGTACAACAATATTATTATTCTTTAGCGCTGTTACCTATGGGTTTTTTTTTCTTGTTTATCTGTAGGGAGAACAGCAAATTCTCCCATACAGCAGCTGTCTCCCATTAGCGCCATAGGTATTTTCTTCTAATTTTTATAAACTCCCAAAAGACTTTACATTTCCTGACATATGGAAAGCCTGCAAAGTTCCTACATTACTATCTGTCTCCATTCAAAAGGCTGCCATATTCTAAATCCCTTGATACTGGACTGTCCCTTTATAGATTGTTGGTGTGACCTCACTTTGAATACTGTGTTCAGTCCTGGAGCCCATATCTCCAGAAAGACATAAATACATTAGAGGCTGCGCAAATGAGAGCAACTAAAATGGTCCATGGCCTGTGTCACAAAACATACCAAGAAAGGCTAGAGGAACTAAACATGTATAGCTTGGAGCAGAAAAGGGAGTGGGGAGATATGATAGCAGCTTTCAAATTTATCAAGGGTTGTGACGGGCTAGAGGAGGGGGCATTTTTCAAAAGGAAGACGTGAAATAGAACACGAGGGCATGAATATAAACTGGAGGGTGGAAGATTCAGAATAAATGTGTGGAAAAATGACTTCACTGAAAGGGTGATAGATAAGTGGAATAGACTCCTATCTGAGGTGGTAAAGGCCAATACAGTAGAACAGTTTAAACATGCTTTGGATAAATATAAGCATATCCTAAATCTCAAACTAAATTTAGGGCAAATAGGGTCTAGGATCAGTATAGTTTTAAATAAACAACTGGGCAGACTGGATGGGCCATGTGGTTCTTATCTGCCATCACTTTCTGTGTTTCTATGTTACTTTTATGTTTGCGAAGTGGCACAGCAGAAAACTTTGTTTCTGTGCCATATTCTCATTGGAAAAAAATGGTCAGCGCAGGGCACTATATAAAAACCTGTTAATAAATAATTAATAAATAATAATATTTGTCAAGCACATGGGAGCCCGTATCCCTCACTCGTACAATGTTCCGTCCCAAGTACCTTACCTTAAGATTTCAGATTTATCTTGATTTAAAATAGAGACAAATCGGAAGACTGGCAAGGACAACATTCATAGTGCAGGCCCATACTGTAGCATTACCATCGCTCCTCCTCCCAGTAACACTCTCCCCAATACCAAACCTAATGGACTTACAAAATACACAGGTGTCTTCATCTCGGGGATTTAGATCCATTTAGAAATCATAAACAATGGCACAAATTCTAGCTATCCCTAATTGCCCCTTTCGAAAGTTTGGATACGGTTCATTGGGCTCAGGAGAGAATCGTTCATAATCATAAGAACATTGGGGTAGATCCAGACTTAAATTCCTTGTAAGTACATTCTCGTAGCGTATTTACGCTATTGTAATTGTAATGCACCCCCCCGGCACTCCCCTCAGACGCACGTACTTTTGCAGATTTACCACTACCAAACCCTGCCTTAACTTTCAATGCATAAAAACGCTCGTTCATAGCTACCTAACCCTGTACAATTAAAATGCCTCCCTCTGCCTGCGCATTTTCGGCTAGCGTAGGCTTGACACTCCCTTTCGTACTTTTTTATGAACGCATTACGAACGATCAGAGTTACGATCATAAGATCTGCTGTGTGCATGCGCAGAACATACAAACAGCCAAATTTACGCAAGCAGCTTGCGGAACTTCGCTGTCATACTTAGTTCTGGATCTGGCCCATTGACTCCTCATTATATGAGCAGATCCAACATAAAGAGGGAATTAACAACATAATATTGTCACATACATTATAATATTTCAGGTTATTAGGTATAATGAATGTATTGTTTCCTTTGCAGGTGATTGTGATTCAGAACGGTTATGTGCAACCTCCAACCTTTCCCAGTAATTCTCCAATACCCCAAGTACCTCCCCCACCACCGTACGTGTCCCAATCAGATAAGAAACATGGACCATAATGAAGATGAGACTGATCCAATCCGATGACTGGATGGATGTCAATGAAAATGTGTGTAATGTCTCTAAATAACTTATATCCTGTGTAATCCAGAGACGTCAAGGAGCCGCTACTGATCACTACACTAATCTATGCTACAATGTATCTAATGCTACATTACAGGAAAAAATTATATTATTTTTATTTTGTCCAAAAATGCATCTCATGTTATTCACATGCTTCATTTTTACCTCTAATTAAAATTAAAATGTGCATTTACTCTCTGTTTACTCATTACATTATGTGAAGCATTGTATGTTACTGAATAATGAGAAATTAATTCATAGAATAAAATCCTTCCCTCCTTCTCCCTCACTCACCCTCCTCACTCATTTCTCCCCTCCCTCAACTACCACTCATTCATCCTAACAATACTCCCTTTCTCCCTCACTCAACTATCATCCTATCACTCTACTCTACTTAGCCCAACTGATTTACCACTACCACACTCATCTCCCGCCTTACTAACTCACTTTCCCGCTCACTCATTTTTACTTCCACTTTAATAAACTCTCCTTCCCCCTCACCCAACTTCCCTAACTTGTTGCTCCTCTCACTTAAATGCCCTCCACTCATCTTCCCCTCAATCACCTCCCCTTTCCTTATCCAAACTAAACTTCCCAATCACCAAACTCCCCTACCCTCACTCATCTTTCCATCCCCTTCATTCATCTTCTCTTTCTCCTCACTCATCTTTCCATCCCCTTCATTCATCTCCTCTTTCTCCTCACTCATCTTTCCATCCCCTTCATTCATCTCCTTTTTCTCCTCACTCGTTTTTCCATCCCTTTATTCAATGCTCTTTATTCCTCACTTACCTTTCCACCCCCCTCAATCAACTTTCCCTTTCCCCACAGTCAGCTTTCTGTCCTTCTCATTCAACTCACCTTCCACCTCACTCAACTTTAATTCCCCATCACACAACTCTCCTTCTCCATCACTAAACTTTTTTTCTCCCTCATACAACTCCCCCCAAACTCACTTTTAAGTCCCCTTCACTGAACTCCCCTCACTTTCCATCCCTCTGTAATTTTTCATTTTCCCTCACTAAACTTTCCTACCTTCTTACTCAACTTGCCCTTTAACTTAACTTCTCTTCTCATTCAACTTTACAACCACCTCACTCAGCATCATTTCCCTCCCTCAAGCCCCCTTTTCACCTTCCATTTAATGTTATTCAACTTTCCCTCATTCTCAACTCTTCTTCCTCCACTCAGCTCCTGCCCACACTCAGCTCACTTTCTCCAGCCCCACTCCTCTGCTTCCCCTAATCCCTATTCTACCAATCCAGGCCTGACAACAATGAATTTTCTAGTACAATGCACAGGGACTATGACATATGGCACTAGCCTGCGCCATTGTTGTATTAGTATCTCTACACCTGCATCTGCCCAGTCTGTTTGTTACTGCCGATGCTGACCCAGACCTGAATGTATGTTTGATGTATGTTTGATGTGGTAGCATCCAGATTGAAATGCCAATCACTGCATGACCTCTTGCGCTCGGAGGGGCATATCATGGGTATGGAGGGGAGGAAGGACATAGTACATGTATGTGTACAGTAATAGGGCTCAAGAAGTTATACACAGTTTATAGTAAATCACCAGCCACGAGATGGAGCAGATCTAGACTTTCATGCATTGAGCTACTTGCAGAAACCTCTGGCGTATTTAAGTCTAACTGTAGCATCTGCACATGTGCGCAGCAGATATTACATTGAGGATCTCCTAGTGTACAGAATGCAATTCCATATGCTAGGAGATGAAAAGTAGGCCATTCGTCCAGCAGACCTTTGTTCACCAAAAGTGGATGTCAGCATTGCACTGCTGAGAGTTTCTTTCTGTGCAGTTTCAGTCGGCAAGTAGGAGAGAGCCTCCATTTCTGCCCCTTGTTTGTGTGTCAAGGCTCCAATTTTGCCACTTGCATGTGTGTCCCGCTTCCAAATATGCCCCTTATATGTGTAAAGCTTTCATATCTGCCCCTTATATGTGTCCAGCTTCAATATCTGCCCCTTATATGTGTCCAGCCTCTATATCTGCCCCTTAAATGTGTCAAGCTTTCACATTTGTCCCTGATATGTGTCCAGCTTCAATATCTGCCCCTTATATGTGTCTACCTTTCATATTTGCCCTTTAGATATGTCCATTTTCCATATCTGCATCCTATATGTGTCCAGCTTCCATATCTGTATATATTGAGCTTCCATATCTGCCCCTTATATGTGTCCAGATTCCATATCTGCCCTGTATATGTGTTCCGTTTCCATATCTGCCCCCTATATGTGTTGAGCTTCCATTTTTTCACCTTATGTGTAAATATTTTATATCTGCCCCTTATATGTGTCCAGCTTCCATATCTGCCACTTATATGTTTCCAGACTCTATATCTGCCCCTTATATGTGTCCAGCTTTAATTTCTGTCCCTTATGTGTCCAGCTTTCATATCTGCCCTTTATATATATCTATTTTCCATATCAGCCCCCTATATGTGTCGAGCTTTCATATCTGCCCCATATGTGTCGAGCTTTCATATCTGCCCCATATGTGTCCAACTTCTATATCTGCTCCTTATATATATTGAGCTTCCATATCTGCCCCTTATATATATCAAGCTTCCATATCTGCCCCTTATATGTGTCCATAATCCATATCTGCCCTGTATATATGTCCAGATTACATATCTGCCCCATATATGTGTTCAACTTCCTTTTTTTCACCTTATGTGTCCAGCTTCCATTTCTTCACCTTATGTGTCAATCTTTTATATCTTCCCCTTAACTGTGTCCAGCCGCCATATCTGCCCTTTATATATGTCCAGCTTTCATATCTGCCCCTTATATATGTCCAGCTTCAATATCTGCCCCATATATGTGTCCAGCTTTCATATCTGCCCCTTATGTGTCAAGCCTTTATATCTGCTGCCTATATGTGTCCAGCTTTCATATCTGCCCCTTATATATATATCAAGCTTCCATATCTGCTCCTTATATGTGTCCAGAATGCATATCATCCCCTTATATGTGTCCAGCTTCCATATCTACCACTTATGTGTCCAGATTCCATATCTTTCCCCTATATGTGTTCAGTTTCCATATCTGCCCCCTATATGTGTTCAACTTCCATTTTTCACTTTATGTGTCAAGCTTTTGTATCTGCCCCTTTTATGTGTCCAGCTGCAATATCTTCCCCTTATATGTGTCCAGCTTCCATATCTTAACCTTATATGTGTCCAGCTTCAATATCTTCCCCTTATATGTGTCCAGCTTACATATCTTAACCTTATATGTGTCCAGCTTCAATATCTTCCCCTTATATGTGTCCAGCTTCCATATCAGCCACTTATATGTTTCCAGCCTCTATATCTGCCCCTTATATGTGTTCAGCCTCTGTATCTGCCCCTTAAATGTGTCAAGCTTTCATAGCTGTCCCTTATATGTGTCCAGCTTCAATATTTGCCCCTTATATGAGTCCAGCTGTCCTATCTGCCCTTTATATATGTCCAGTTTCCATATCTGCCCCTTATATGTGTCCAGCTTTCATATCTGCCCTTTATATGTCTATGTTCCTTATCTGCCCCCTATATATGTCCAGCTTTCATATCTCCCCCATATGTGTCCTGCTTCCATATCTGCCCCTTATATATATTGAGCTTCCATATCTGCCTCT
>WWET01005155.1:3929-30149 GCA_011038615.1 Limnodynastes dumerilii
AAGAGTGCATGTAATGTGAATGTATCATGTACGGATCCTGAGTCATACTTTAGCTCACGCCTGGATCGCGCTTCAAAGACCCATTCTTTGTGTGGTGTCTTTCCAAACGCAAGATGCCTTGTTTCTTCCTAGGACCTGTAATGCAGTGTCCTTTTCTAAGTGACTGAGACCTGGATCCAGACTTAAGAAGGAGCTTGAAAATAAAAGAGGAAGGTTACACCTGGGCTAAACCATGTTAATTGCAGGGGGAGTCAAGGTAATTGTATTCTTTGCATGCAGGGATATATCTTTGAATTGCTTACTGCACACAGATACTGACCAGCTTTACTATCACACTGTTATTTAGACTTGGGATAGGAAACATCACCTCTCACCTCTAATACTGTTTGCAGCAGATGAAATATGACTGAGACGGTTGTATGTTGGAATATGACCTGTGTGTGCAGGCATGGTCAGACGTGTTGTCATTCATGTCTTGTTTCATGCCTATTGCTGTGTGTGACTTCATGCATGTGCTCTCCTCTGGAGCTGTGCTGGGTTGATAACGTCCCCCGGTTGCAATGCTGTTTCCACGTCGTGATGAAGATGTTTCTCTATGCTAATGACAGAGCTGCCCACCAGATGCGAGGCTGACTCCAGTCACTTATTGCACAAGTAAATAGCCTGGGCCTCGCTCATGACCCCTGACTGGGAACTGTAATCAGCCCTTGAAATCTGTGAATCCTAATCAAGGGATCCGCAGTTGTTTTTAGCTCCTGGAGGCGATTTGCTTTTGTTCCCATAGAACCTTGTGAACAGTGGGTGGTATTTAGGTTTAGTGTTTAGTTCTTATACTGGAATCCACTTGATTTCCATACCCTAAAACACAGCAGAAACGGACATACGTCAGCACTAGTGACCTTACACCGGATTCACACTTAGGGTTAGTTTGACCAAGCTGCGGGTTTGAAAGAGTGGAGATGTTGCCCATAGCAACCAATCAGATTCTAGCTGACATTCTCTAGTATGCAATTGCAAAGCGATAGCTAGAATGTGATTGGTTGCTTTGGGCAACATCTCAACTTTTTCCAAGCCGCTGCTTAGTTATTGTTGCCCTTAGGGCTGATTTCCTTCCGTTAGCCTCCGATGCAGAGTTTAGCATACAGAATAGCAGATCCACAGCCCCGTACATGAAGGAGAGGAGAGCACCCCCCTCCCCCTTCCTGCCATGGGCACTTTCCCTGTTGTTCTACGTTCATATTGGTGATCCTCCACCTGGACCCTACTTTAAGTATTGTTACTGAGTGGAATAATGCTTTGCATGTAAAGGCCTAGCCAAGTGCTCACTGTACAATTTACATGCCTTTATCTCCTACATGTGGGGGGTGGGCACACATCCCACGTGTGGCCTGATTTGTGCATGGTGGGCAGCATCGGTCAGCTGGGCTCTGTTGCGGGGATAATGTACTGTTGCACATCAGACTTCCATACGTAGTATATGCGGAGTTCTTATGTGTGACTCTTGTGATGTAATAGACTTCAGGATGGTGACCGATCCATGTTTCTACCGTGTATTGTATGCTTAGATGCTGCAGTACTTATACTGTGACTGTGCTGGCCGTCATATTTATTGCACCTCTTCCTCCTGCTCTGTTACCCGTATAATAGACATGAGTAAATGCTGTGTTGGGCTGTACATAAGGTAAATGCTTTCTCAATCAATACATGGGCTAAATCAGGTAAAACCATGTCTGGCTAACATTGGACAGCTCCTAGAAGAGATGAATAAATGTTTCTATATAGTGTGTTGTTGTATCTGGATGGGACTTTAGTGACATCTAGTGTTGACACACTAAATATATGTTGAAGTGTGTAAATATATATAGATTGCAAAATCCATAGATACAGAAATGCAGTGTGCAGACTTTAATGTACATTTTAAATCAATATGTATTTTCAAAGCAATGGTGACTGGATGATACTTTAAAAAAATGTTTTTTTCTGTTTTTGTCTTAAATCCTTAATGATAGATAGATATTAGCGATCTCATGGTGTAAGTGGCAGCACATCTCTTGTGGAAAGCAAATCATTGCACCTCAGTACAAGGACCTTGGTAGAAGTAGCAGATGGTTTTCTTGGCTTCCGAGTCACACATATAGGTAATATGATGATAATGTGAAAGGAGATGAAATACACAGCAATTATAGCAGTAATATTGTGGAAGGGGTTTGTTGTCGGAACAGCTGTATTGTGAACATGATCCAGTCACCAGTTGAATAGAAATTAGCTGTCAGTGTGCATCCAGCTGTAGTGTGAGGGTGTTTTGAGGGGAAGAGCATTGTAATGCACAGTCACTCTTCAATGTGTGTGTGTTGTGAAGACATTGGCAAGGCATCTTATTGCAATATACTGTATATATTGTCTAATAATATTGTATACATTAATTTGCTCCTTAGTGTGCATGTGTGCGTATAAGAGATTGAATCTAGAGATAGAGGACACAGGAATGTCATGGTGACAGCTCTGTCTCTAGTGACATGACCCTTGTTCACATCTTGTTATGGGAGATGCAGAGTTGTCAGTCTTATTGTGAACATGATCCAGTCACCAGCTGAATGGCCGTTGTATCATCGTTCCAGCAATGGAAATTAGCTGTCAGTGTGCATCCAGCTGTAGTGTGACGGTGTTTTGAGGGGAAGAGCATTGTAATGCACAGTCACACTCTTCAATGTGTGTGTTGTGAAGACATTGGCAAGACATCTTATTGCAATGTACCGTATATAGTGTCTAATAATATTGTATACATTCATTTGCTCCTTAGTGTGCGTGTGTGTGTGTGTGTGTGTGTGTATAAGAGATTGAATCTAGAGATAGAGGACACAGGAATGTCGTGGAGTGTCACAGGTTAGCCATCACTGGACTAATGTGTTGTCCAGTGTTCATGTGCACTACACACGATTAAACAAGAGCTGCGGGAAAAGGTAGGTGGAGCTGTTGTCCCTAGCAACCAGTGAGGCGCTGTACAGCTGCATTCTTCATGGGGATGTCCGAGGATGTGGAGCGATGTTTGCTTTTGAGGGTCTTTTCATTGAACTCATCCTACAATGTGTATATGTGTGACAGAGAGGGGTCCAAACATGGCTGTTTTCGTGACCTAGCATCTGATGTACTAAATCATTGTAAACATCTCTATCTATCAAAGGTTGGGCAAATCTTTATGCCTGGGTTATGTTTCTAATTTGTATAATATCCAGGTTATTGTGACCAAAATGTATGCAATGTATCCAGTTAGACAGGAAGCAATGGCCAGAGCATTAGGCATACTTTGCCACTGTTGAGAATGTGTTTGATACATATGGGGAGGGCACGTGTTTAATGTCTATTTTCTCTTCTATGATAGAGCAGGCCTGGACAACTTGTGGCTCCTCAGATGTTGTAAAACTACAAATCCCAGCAGTGTTAACTGGATCAGCCTAGCTAATCCCTGACCAAGCATTCTGGGGGGGTGTAGGGCCAGATTTCCTAAACCGCAGGTTTGGAAAAGGGGAGATGTTGCCCATAGCAACCAATCCGATTCTAGCTCTCACTTTTAGAATACTTACTAGAGAATGCCAGCTAGAATCCTATCGGTTGCGATGGGCAACATCTCCACTTTTCCAATCCCGCAGCTTAGTAAGTCTGTCCCGTAAACATCTGGAAAGGCACAGGTCATCCAGGCCTGATATAGAGCATTATTAGAGAGGATAATGAGAGCACCACTAAGGAGGAAGATAAAGTGTTATTTTTGGGTCTATAGTCTGTGTTGTCTAAATAAAAGTAGTGTTTTATTCTTTAGCCAATGCATTTAAATGAATAGGGTCTCTATCATATTGGGCTATATAGTGTATTGCGTGGGATAATTGGAGCACAATTTGTGTAATCAAATCTATATACCACATAACATCGGTCTTCATTCCTCTTGAGTAATCTTACAATGAACATCCCTAATAATGGTGAAACTTAACAGGTCATATCGAAGCCTATTATGGGGGAATTTGAGCACAATTAACCTATCTAATAAGACAGTAAATGAGCCGTACTAAAGCTCTTGATCCCTTTACTTAGCCGCTCACGTCTGTCTCTGCTGCACTGCTGGCGATCAGACCTATGTTATATACAAAATTTATGGATGGTTCACCAATGTATTAGTCAAGTTATCAACAAAAAAAAGACTAAAAGAATTAAATCAAAGCTGAAACCTATGCACTTTAGGAATATATTTATGTGACTGTATGTGATGTTATTTAGTCCAGCGATATCTAAATATGTGTAAACTGTTCCATATTGTGTGAAACACTCCTCCTTCCTTTAGGGGATGTGGTACAAGGGGGAAAAAGGGCATTGGCTGTAGGTCTGATGCACCAGTCAGACTTTGTGGCATGTGAAAGGCAGGATCAGTGCCTCAGACAGAGAGAACTGTTAGGTTGTGAGGAGCGTAACTAGGAGTCTGGTCTTCAATAGATCCTCTGACTTTGGGGGCTCAACTGGACTTGGGTCATGGTGTTCGTAGGGCAGTATAACACTGAAACAGACACCAAAGCATTGAATCGGGATAAGAGAGGCCAATCTTGAAAACGGGAGCAACATAGTGCGAGACAGGGAAAGATGGATACTCCCTGGGGATGAGAGGCATGGTGGAATAAGGGAGGACAATCACAACATGATATCAAGGAGAGGTCTAGCATTCACAGACTCACTGTACAACCGCATAAGGGACACAAAAGAAGGTAACACAAAAGCTGGGAGCAGTACAAGGAGAGAGGTAGGTAGCAGAAAGGAAGGCAATTATACAGGGAGTGCAGCAGGGCCTAACGCTATAGCTTGCAGCATGGTTCTGTGTGGTTTGTCTGTGGTTTAGGACTTGTAATTGCTGCTTTCTCCACCAGAGGACACCTGTGTTCCTGGTAGTCCTGCCATTTCAATTTTCACCAGAGGTGCCACTGTCTCCTAGCCTTGGTTCTGGTATTAGGTGTCATCATCTCTTAGTATTTTTCCTTGATATTGGGCTCTTTCTACCTTTTGCATTCAGCACTCAGGGCTGGACCATTGTTAATTACACCTTTGACGTGGCTACCGGCCTAGTGGTTCTTTTGACTCTCCTCGAACTTTTGAGCGGCTTTACCCTCTGGTGTGGACCTTGCATTGTTTGTACGAGTGTGTTAACTTTACTAGTACCTTGTCTATCTGTATCAGTCATGCAATCTGTTGATGGTGCATATTTTAGGTACATATCCATTTCTGCCATAAGCTCTGTTTGGTCTCTCGGTTGTCTGTTGTTCAGGGTGTCCATAGCAATCAGCAACTATCTGGCTTGTTCTTACTTGTGACAGTCCTGGTAATAAATATTGAAGGAAGGGAACACACGCTTGCTGGGGAGACTGAGGACCATATTCTCTGATGGCGGCATGCGAGCAGGGGAAGTTGGGTATAGTGTAATATACAGAGACTAAGCAGAACGTATGTAGGACAGTTCCCCGGGGTAGTGATGTTTTTTGTGAGATTCTTCTCTGAATATCATACCCTCCAACATGACCCATTCCATTAGGTCCAAAATACGTTGCTCTGTTACTATGGTAACCACCTTTGTTGAAAGAGGCAAATCATTATTTTTTTTTTTTTAAATCAGCTCGTTTATTTAAGCCAGGTGAGTGACAGTTGGAAGCCCAGGAGCGGATTAAAATGTACCTAATGGAATAGGTCATGTTGGAGGGTGTGGAATATGACACCAATGTAACAGGTGAAGCAATGTGCTGACACACTAGTTACATGGACTGCTTTTTCTTGGTCATTGCGGACACACTAGAAGGCTGGCTTTTTAGTAAAAGTATCTCATAGAATACAGTCCTTATGATTGACATGTGAAATATTATGGATGGCAGAATGGATGTTGTGGAGCATTTTACACGTTGAGTGTAATAGTTATTTGTGCTTGGAGTGAGTCTTTGTGTTCCACAGTAATAATGTGAGTTGTGTGTTTTTCTAGCTCTCAGCAATAAGACTTCAATAGCAAACGTACTGTTTATGTACTATATGTTTATGTATATAAGGGCAAATTTATGAAGTCAATGTGGAGACGTTGGACCGTATTGACAGATCCGTTTTCACGTGAAGTTGTGCTTGTTTTGTAGTTAAGTGTTAAGTGCGCCTGTGTAGCAATGTTATGTATGTAACGTAGAATAGGTGCACGTAGGTGTGAAGGAGAGAGCAATGCATGAAGAGGAGAATAGGTGTGAAGAAGAGAGCAATGCATGAAGAGGAGAATAGGTGTGAAGGAGAGCAGTGTGTGAAGAGGGAATAGGTGTGAAGGAGAGCAGTGTGTGAAGAGGAGAATAGGTGTGAAGGAGAGCAGTGTGTGAAGAGGAGAATAGGTGTGAAGGAGAGCAGTGTGTGAAGAGGAGAATAGGTGTGAAGGAGAGCAGTGTGTGAAGAGGAGAATAGGTGTGAAGGAGAGCAGTGTGTGAAGAGGAGAATAGGTGTGAAGGAGAGCAGTGTGTGAAGAGGAGAATAGGTGTGAAGGAGAGCAGTGTGTGAAGAGGAGAATAGGTGTGAAGGAGAGCAGTGTGTGAAGAGGAGAATAGGTGTGAAGGAGAGCAGTGTGTGAAGAGGAGAATAGGTGTGAAGGAGAGCAGTGTGTGAAGAGGAGAATAGGTGTGAAGGAGAGCAGTGTGTGAAGAGGAGAATAGGTGTGAAGGAGAGCAGTGTGTGAAGAGGAGAATAGGTGTGAAGGAGAGCAGTGTGTGAAGAGGAGAATAGGTGTGAAGGAGAGCAGTGTGTGAAGAGGAGAATAGGTGTGAAGGAGAGCAGTGTGTGAAGAGGAGAATAGGTGTGAAGGAGAGCAGTGTGTGAAGAGGAGAATAGGTGTGAAGGAGAGCAGTGTGTGAAGAGGAGAATAGGTGTGAAGGAGAGCAGTGTGTGAAGAGGAGAATAGGTGTGAAGGAGAGCAGTGTGTGAAGAGGAGAATAGGTGTGAAGGAGAGCAGTGTGTGAAGAGGAGAATAGGTGTGAAGGAGAGCAGTGTGTGAAGAGGAGAATAGGTGTGAAGGAGAGCAGTGTGTGAAGAGGAGAATAGGTGTGAAGGAGAGCAGTGTGTGAAGAGGAGAATAGGTGTGAAGGAGAGCAGTGTGTGAAGAGGAGAATAGGTGTGAAGGAGAGCAGTGTGTGAAGAGGAGAATAGGTGTGAAGGAGAGCAGTGTGTGAAGAGGAGAATAGGTGTGAAGGAGAGCAGTGTGTGAAGAGGAGAATAGGTGTGAAGGAGAGCAGTGTGTGAAGAGGAGAATAGGTGTGAAGGAGAGCAGTGTGTGAAGAGGAGAATAGGTGTGAAGGAGAGCAGTGTGTGAAGAGGAGAATAGGTGTGAAGGAGAGCAGTGTGTGAAGAGGAGAATAGGTGTGAAGGAGAGCAGTGTGTGAAGAGGAGAATAGGTGTGAAGGAGAGCAGTGTGTGAAGAGGAGAATAGGTGTGAAGGAGAGCAGTGTGTGAAGAGGAGAATAGGTGTGAAGGAGAGCAGTGTGTGAAGAGGAGAATAGGTGTGAAGGAGAGCAGTGTGTGAAGAGGAGAATAGGTGTGAAGGAGAGCAGTGTGTGAAGAGGAGAATAGGTGTGAAGGAGAGCAGTGTGTGAAGAGGAGAATAGGTGTGAAGGAGAGCAGTGTGTGAAGAGGAGAATAGGTGTGAAGGAGAGCAGTGTGTGAAGAGGAGAATAGGTGTGAAGGAGAGCAGTGTGTGAAGAGGAGAATAGGTGTGAAGGAGAGCAGTGTGTGAAGAGGAGAATAGGTGTGAAGGAGAGCAGTGTGTGAAGAGGAGAATAGGTGTGAAGGAGAGCAGTGTGTGAAGAGGAGAATAGGTGTGAAGGAGAGCAGTGTGTGAAGAGGAGAATAGGTGTGAAGGAGAGCAGTGTGTGAAGAGGAGAATAGGTGTGAAGGAGAGCAGTGTGTGAAGAGGAGAATAGGTGTGAAGGAGAGCAGTGTGTGAAGAGGAGAATAGGTGTGAAGGAGAGCAGTGTGTGAAGAGGAGAATAGGTGTGAAGGAGAGCAGTGTGTGAAGAGGAGAATAGGTGTGAAGGAGAGCAGTGTGTGAAGAGGAGAATAGGTGTGAAGGAGAGCAGTGTGTGAAGAGGAGAATAGGTGTGAAGGAGAGCAGTGTGTGAAGAGGAGAATAGGTGTGAAGGAGAGCAGTGTGTGAAGAGGAGAATAGGTGTGAAGGAGAGCAGTGTGTGAAGAGGAGAATAGGTGTGAAGGAGAGCAGTGTGTGAAGAGGAGAATAGGTGTGAAGGAGAGCAGTGTGTGAAGAGGAGAATAGGTGTGAAGGAGAGCAGTGTGTGAAGAGGAGAATAGGTGTGAAGGAGAGCAGTGTGTGAAGAGGAGAATAGGTGTGAAGGAGAGCAGTGTGTGAAGAGGAGAATAGGTGTGAAGGAGAGCAGTGTGTGAAGAGGAGAATAGGTGTGAAGGAGAGCAGTGTGTGAAGAGGAGAATAGGTGTGAAGGAGAGCAGTGTGTGAAGAGGAGAATAGGTGTGAAGGAGAGCAGTGTGTGAAGAGGAGAATAGGTGTGAAGGAGAGCAGTGTGTGAAGAGGAGAATAGGTGTGAAGGAGAGCAGTGTGTGAAGAGGAGAATAGGTGTGAAGGAGAGCAGTGTGTGAAGAGGAGAATAGGTGTGAAGGAGAGCAGTGTGTGAAGAGGAGAATAGGTGTGAAGGAGAGCAGTGTGTGAAGAGGAGAATAGGTGTGAAGGAGAGCAGTGTGTGAAGAGGAGAATAGGTGTGAAGGAGAGCAGTGTGTGAAGAGGAGAATAGGTGTGAAGGAGAGCAGTGTGTGAAGAGGAGAATAGGTGTGAAGGAGAGCAGTGTGTGAAGAGGAGAATAGGTGTGAAGGAGAGCAGTGTGTGAAGAGGAGAATAGGTGTGAAGGAGAGCAGTGTGTGAAGAGGAGAATAGGTGTGAAGGAGAGCAGTGTGTGAAGAGGAGAATAGGTGTGAAGGAGAGCAGTGTGTGAAGAGGAGAATAGGTGTGAAGGAGAGCAGTGTGTGAAGAGGAGAATAGGTGTGAAGGAGAGCAGTGTGTGAAGAGGAGAATAGGTGTGAAGGAGAGCAGTGTGTGAAGAGGAGAATAGGTGTGAAGGAGAGCAGTGTGTGAAGAGGAGAATAGGTGTGAAGGAGAGCAGTGTGTGAAGAGGAGAATAGGTGTGAAGGAGAGCAGTGTGTGAAGAGGAGAATAGGTGTGAAGGAGAGCAGTGTGTGAAGAGGAGAATAGGTGTGAAGGAGAGCAGTGTGTGAAGAGGAGAATAGGTGTGAAGGAGAGCAGTGTGTGAAGAGGAGAATAGGTGTGAAGGAGAGCAGTGTGTGAAGAGGAGAATAGGTGTGAAGGAGAGCAGTGTGTGAAGAGGAGAATAGGTGTGAAGGAGAGCAGTGTGTGAAGAGGAGAATAGGTGTGAAGGAGAGCAGTGTGTGAAGAGGAGAATAGGTGTGAAGGAGAGCAGTGTGTGAAGAGGAGAATAGGTGTGAAGGAGAGCAGTGTGTGAAGAGGAGAATAGGTGTGAAGGAGAGCAGTGTGTGAAGAGGAGAATAGGTGTGAAGGAGAGCAGTGTGTGAAGAGGAGAATAGGTGTGAAGGAGAGCAGTGTGTGAAGAGGAGAATAGGTGTGAAGGAGAGCAGTGTGTGAAGAGGAGAATAGGTGTGAAGGAGAGCAGTGTGTGAAGAGGAGAATAGGTGTGAAGGAGAGCAGTGTGTGAAGAGGAGAATAGGTGTGAAGGAGAGCAGTGTGTGAAGAGGAGAATAGGTGTGAAGGAGAGCAGTGTGTGAAGAGGAGAATAGGTGTGAAGGAGAGCAGTGTGTGAAGAGGAGAATAGGTGTGAAGGAGAGCAGTGTGTGAAGAGGAGAATAGGTGTGAAGGAGAGCAGTGTGTGAAGAGGAGAATAGGTGTGAAGGAGAGCAGTGTGTGAAGAGGAGAATAGGTGTGAAGGAGAGCAGTGTGTGAAGAGGAGAATAGGTGTGAAGGAGAGCAGTGTGTGAAGAGGAGAATAGGTGTGAAGGAGAGCAGTGTGTGAAGAGGAGAATAGGTGTGAAGGAGAGCAGTGTGTGAAGAGGAGAATAGGTGTGAAGGAGAGCAGTGTGTGAAGAGGAGAATAGGTGTGAAGGAGAGCAGTGTGTGAAGAGGAGAATAGGTGTGAAGGAGAGCAGTGTGTGAAGAGGAGAATAGGTGTGAAGGAGAGCAGTGTGTGAAGAGGAGAATAGGTGTGAAGGAGAGCAGTGTGTGAAGAGGAGAATAGGTGTGAAGGAGAGCAGTGTGTGAAGAGGAGAATAGGTGTGAAGGAGAGCAGTGTGTGAAGAGGAGAATAGGTGTGAAGGAGAGCAGTGTGTGAAGAGGAGAATAGGTGTGAAGGAGAGCAGTGTGTGAAGAGGAGAATAGGTGTGAAGGAGAGCAGTGTGTGAAGAGGAGAATAGGTGTGAAGGAGAGCAGTGTGTGAAGAGGAGAATAGGTGTGAAGGAGAGCAGTGTGTGAAGAGGAGAATAGGTGTGAAGGAGAGCAGTGTGTGAAGAGGAGAATAGGTGTGAAGGAGAGCAGTGTGTGAAGAGGAGAATAGGTGTGAAGGAGAGCAGTGTGTGAAGAGGAGAATAGGTGTGAAGGAGAGCAGTGTGTGAAGAGGAGAATAGGTGTGAAGGAGAGCAGTGTGTGAAGAGGAGAATAGGTGTGAAGGAGAGCAGTGTGTGAAGAGGAGAATAGGTGTGAAGGAGAGCAGTGTGTGAAGAGGAGAATAGGTGTGAAGGAGAGCAGTGTGTGAAGAGGAGAATAGGTGTGAAGGAGAGCAGTGTGTGAAGAGGAGAATAGGTGTGAAGGAGAGCAGTGTGTGAAGAGGAGAATAGGTGTGAAGGAGAGCAGTGTGTGAAGAGGAGAATAGGTGTGAAGGAGAGCAGTGTACATAGAAACATAGAAAGTGACGGCAGATAAGAGCAACACGGCCCATCCGGTCTGCCCAGTTTGTTATTTTAAACTATACTGACCCTAGACCCTATTTATCCTGAATTTAGTTGAAGATTTCGGATATGTTTATTTTCCTAAGCATGTTTATACTGTTTTACTGTGTTACTTCTACCCCCTCAGATGGGAGGCTATTCCACTTATTTACCATCCTTTCAGTGAAGTCATTTTTCTGCACATTTCCTCTGAATCTACCACCCTCCAGTTTATCTTCATGCCTTTGTGTTCTATTCCATGTCTTCATTTGTAAAACGTCACCTTCCTTTAGCTGGTCTCAAGGCTTGATATATTTGAAAAATGCTATCATGTTCCTTCTTTCCCTTCTGTGCTCTAAGCTATACATGTTTTGTTTCTCTAGCTTTTTTTGGTATGTTTTGTTACATAGGCCATGGGCCATTTTTTTGGCTTTTCTTTTTACAGTCTCTAATGTATTTGTGTCTTTCTGGAGATATGGCCTCTGGAACTGAACACAGGATTCTAGGTGAGGTGTTATGAATGAGCTATGAAGTGGCATCACTACTTCTTTCTTTCTTCTACTAATTTTTTTTACCTTTTGTATTGCTTTGTTACATTGCTTTAAGTCACTGGAAATAATGATTGGTAGATCCTTTTTGTCCTCATTGGTTTAAAATGAAGTGCCATGAAGGCTATATTGAGCCTTTGGGTTTTTGTGGCCCAAGTGCATAATTTAGCAGTTTTTGGTATTAAACTGCAGTTGCTACACTTTTGACCATTCTTCCAGTCTACGTAGATCATCCCTCATTTTGTGTACGACTCTTGGCGTGTCTACATTGTTACATATATTTGTGTCGTCTGGTCAAACCCATATTGTCTCCTTGATAGCACATGCAATATCACTGTGAAATTTTTGAAATAGTAGTGGTCCAAGTACAGTATCTTGGGGTATTCTATTGGTTTCTTTCTCATCCTTTGAAGGGATTCCATTTACTTCAATTGTGTGTTGTCTATCCTGTAACCAAGATTGTATCTGTGCAACTGTTTTCAAGTCCAATGTCAAAGTTTCCTTTTGTTTTGTTACACTTTGCAATGTGGCATAGGGCCTGATCCAGAGTTACGGCTGCCGTCGCTAGTACGGCGGCCGTAGCTCTAATGCGCATGTGCCGGGCAGATGTTGCCCGGCGTCACTATGGAAACGCCTGATCTATGATCGGGTGTCCATAGTAGCGCTGTAGGGATGCTGGAGGGGACGTCCTCCAGTGTCCCTACGCTTATGTTACTGCTGGTGGGTGGGGGGATGTAAGTAAATGAGGGTGGGGGGGTGTGCTAAGAGGCCATACGCTCCTGTGTGAGCGTATGGCCCCTTCCTTACGCTGCGTGAAGTTAGGGTAGCCTTCAGGTGGTGTAAGGAAGGGGCCATATGCCTGCACAGGGGGAGTGCCAGGGGGAGTCAACGATGTAATGGTGAGCGTTAGCATGCTCAGTGCTACATCGTAGATTTGGATCAGGCTCATAGTGTCAAAAGCATTGTTTGCATCTAGCTAAGTTATGTTTACAGCTCTCCCTTTCTTGAATAATTGAATGATCCAGTTGAAAAATGATATTTTTGCAGTGAATCTATGCTGGCTGGGATCTTGTAAGTTCCTGGATTTTAGATATAGAATAAATTGTTATTTTAATAGTGTTTCCATCTATTTTCTTACAATTGATGTGAGATGTACTGGTCGGTAGTTATCCGCTTCTTATCAACTTACATTTTTATGCAGAGGGATGATATTTGTTATTTATCATTATTCTGGAATCAGCCTAGTTGTTAGTGAGGGATTAATTAAGTTAATGGTTTTATTTGCAGCCGTGTAAGCTGTTTTAGTATTCTTGGATTTATCCCATCTGGTTGCATTGTTTTGTCCATTTTGAGCTTTGAAGGCTCTATTAATATGTGGTGCTTTGTGAAAGTAGTAGTAATTGTCTCCTTTTTATTAATAGCCTTTCCATTGTAAAATGTTCGTTTTCTCTTTGTTTGTATTGTGAATATTGAGTAGAAATATTTGTTAAGCTGATGTGCTATAGTCCTTTCATCTTCAATAAGAATTCCAGTCTGTCTTTTGAGTGTTATGATATGCTCTTTAGTATGTTGCTTTTTATTTATGTAGACCTAAAAAAGATTTTGTGTCCTTTGCGTACAAATAGGGTCAGTTGTTTCCTCATTTTTAGCCTTTGCTGTTCTTATCACCTTTTTTGGCTCCTTTAGTGATTTACCAAAGTCCTCCCTGTCATGATCATTTGGATGTTGCTTATAATTTTGAAAGGCTATTTTGTTGGCTTTCACTGTTAGCTGCCTATTTAATAAATCATGTTTGTTTTGGGGTTTTTTTTGGTGCTTTCTGTAATCTTATTTATACAAAGGTATGTTGTAGTTACTATTTGTTGTCCATTTGCTCACTGCTCATGTTCTCCTTTTATGTGTCTTCACTCTGCCAAAGAATAGTCCAAAAATTTTGCATTGTTTTAAAATCCATTTTCTTAAAGTGTAGTACCCAGGTGTTTGTGTGGTATGTGTCTCTTTAAGTTGTTATATGAAACCATACTGCTTGATGATCAGTGGGTAGGTTTTCACCTGCAGTTACTTTTTTGAATTGTTGTTAACACTAGTAAGTATCAAATGTAGGATGTCATGTTTGTGAGTGGTGTTTCTAACCAGTTGTTTAAGGGATCCTTCCTGTGATGAATTTAGAATGTTTCCATTTGTAGTGGAGCTTGTTGAAGACTCAGTCAAGTGATGTTGTAGAATTAAATTAGTCATGATTAATCTTTTCTGTTTGATGGCCATTTTAGCAGTGTTTTGTCATAGGATATTGATTGTTATTAGTTATTATTGTGGTGGCCTATATATCACTTCAATATCAAGATTAATTATGAGGGTTTCTATGGTTACTTAAAGTGTCTGTGTTTTTTTTCTGCAATATTCCCTAGTATGGTTCACATAACTTAATAGGCCTCCTTCAATTTTTCCTACTTTATTCTTTGTGAATAAATGTTAATTTGGTGTAGCTAGGGTAGAGGGGATATGTGAAGGAGGTGAAAGTATGATTTGATTTCTATTGGAGTTAAGGTTAAGTAAATGTTGGGACATGTATGGGGATATGGCTGAGTGGCAATTAGATATTTTGTCCGAAATTTTGGTTTGTAGATGTAATGGTTTGTTTTGTAGGGTTTGAGGTGGTTGTGAAAGGTAAAAGAGATGATGAGGTTATTAATAGAGAATGTGTAGAGTGAGAGTAGAAGTTTGTTTGATACATTTTTTTTTGTTTATGTTATTGGGAAGAGGAGTGGTAGTGGAGGAGTAGCTAGGGGGTTGTGATATAGAATGAGTTGTGTCAGTTCTAGGATTTGAAGTAGGAGTGGTTAGTTGTCGAGGTGTTGAGGGAGTGAAGGGTGTGGCGTAGGGGTGGTGTTTTGTTTATTTTTAATGTTTGTTATGTTTGATGTTTGTGAGGGCAGTTTTAGTGTAGTATTTTCTGGTTGGAAAAGGTTCTGGATGGCTTTGTTGTTATGGTTGTGATTATATGTTTGTAAAGAAGGTGTTAAAGTAAGTTTGTTTAGTGAGGTGGAAGGGAGTTTGTTTTTTTTGTAGTTGAATGGTGAAGTGGTTGTTTTGTATGGATGGGTTTGAAAAGTTTGTAAAGGGAGAATGTAAGTAGTAAGAGGGAAGGGCTAAATTGGATAGTTTGGTAGTATGTGAGTAGGTGGTGAAAAGTTGCGATTTGTTGAAATAGGAACATTATGAGTTTGTTGATTGTTGTTTTATTTGTATGTGATGTTTTGTTTAGTTCATTTGATGGTTAGATGTGAGATCTGTATGTTGTTTTTGGTGATGTTGATTGTGTACTTATTTTGTATGTCTTTATGTGTGTGTCTTCGTTCTTTTAGTCTAGATAGGTGATTAAGTAGTAGATTGTGGTGTATTGTGATTGAGTGAGTAGGGAGTGCTTAGGTTGGTGTATTTGTAAATTAAGGTAGACAGAGGAGGGTTGTTGATGGTGACTGAAGGTGTTCTGAGAGTGTTAATGTAGTCTGGAGTTTGGTTTTGTATAGTTGTGTTATGTTTTGAATGGTTTTTGTGTTGATTTGTATGTCGAAGTCTTGTGTGTAATTTATGTTATGTTGTTTTGAAGGATGTGTTGTGGTGTTTATGTGTTGGTTAAGTGTTTGTAGAGTTTGATGTTGAGTTTGGTAGATCTCTTACTTTGTTAGTGTTGTTGTTGGATTGGATGTTGTGAATATTGGTGGTGTTGGTTGATGTCAATTGTTTTAGTTTCCCTCCAGTTTAACTCCAGTGTAACTCCGCTGTTGCAGTCCACTTACAATCATCCACTTGAAAGTCATCCACTTCAGCAGCCAAACGGCTTAGCAGCCTATGGACTACAATTAAATAACACATCACCCAGGTGTCAACATTGATTGCAAACAACCTCACCTGCCTCCACAAATTACAAAACAACACACTTTACAAGCAAAACCACTTCAAACAAAACACAAAGACTAAACCACACATAAAACACACAACCAAACAACACCATATTAATATCGGGACACTCAGGAAGGCCTTCAAGAGTCTGTAACTTCAAGCTAAAACATATCTATATCTCTGTCAACACTTTCACATTCATATAACATCTATTATGACGAGACGACAAACAACACATTCAACACCATTCAAACAACCTACTGGACTCAAATGGAATGATAGCCTTCCGTTCCTAACTAGGGTTAACACACACACACACACACACACACACACACACACACACACACACACACACACACACGGATCTCCACACTAAACAAATATATGCACTTAAGAACATACACATCCCAGCTTCCTTTACAGTGATGTGGCAAATTCCTTTTACTAAACCCCTGACATTTGATTGTACACATAACATTACTACAAATCTATCCAAACAACTATCTACATTCCTCCAATGGAACTAACAACTACTATAATCTAATCACGGGAACATACACTACAATTCAAAACTCTACACCAAAAAACCCATCAATGCCACATCATGCTGCATGAAGACTAAAGTGATCTCTCTACTCACCTGAACTCCCTCAGGACACAAAGAAAAGCCTCAGCTGACGACACCAACAAAGCTCCTCCTTTCAAACCACTGAACATCCAATACACCGCTACATGCTCTCTTTAATACATTCTCCAGACCATGCTAATAAATTTGAGAGATGTTCACAAAGAGAACAACCCCACTCCCCACCTGCCTGCACCATACACTCACCAACCCCATTCATACCTCTACAGAACTCAACTTACTCCATTATAATCTTTATTCTCAACCATTTATCTCTCAAATACGGCCTCAAAAGAGATCGGCACTCTAGACCTTCGCTAACCTCCAATTTACTCCAATATACAATATAACAGATTTTCCATTCCCAAGACAAATCTTACATAATATACTAAATGCTACTAGACAATTACTATACAATATTAAGTTGCACTACCCTAACTCTTAGTTGTAAATGCTGAATCATCACCAGTGAGTAAACTCCTGCAACTGTTCAGCTCTACAAAACCATTCAGCTAAGTCATGGATGCCAATTAACGTACAATCCACAACATACAAGGTAAACAAAACAGTCTCTTGGACATAAAACTACTACTTAGCTTTAAGTAAACTAGTTCAAGAAAGAAAACAAAGTACACATCTTCAACATCAAGCTACTTTCACAATGTACATTTGCCTTCCCCACCCCACAGTTCAACATGGTATTGCTCAGATCTACACTTATTCAAATTAACTTAGGACTGTCTACATCAATTACTTAGTAGATCAATTACCATACTTTCTTAATAGAGCTAACATACTATATTACTACAAAGTTAATCAGAAAGAAAAGAAACAAAGTGACAATATAAATTATTACACACAATTCATAGACTAATTGAGACATACCACCACACAAGACAATCCAACATGTAACACTCTCACCCACCACATCCACTCACCTCCTGATCAATCAACAACAGCACATGTCTCTGCCTCAGAGCACTTACACACACACACACACACACATTTACTTCTGGATATCAACTCAATGATGCCTAGGGCAGCCAATCCAAAGGTGGCAGCCAATTTGCTGCTGACCAATCACTGGACAGCACCCTCTATTTAAGCCTGGCAATGTCCATGTTACACTGCCGGTAATAGCATCAGGATTCCAGTCTGTGACTAGCACACCTTGTTCTTTTGCCTTGTGCGATTAAGGATTCACAGTGCCCTTTTCAGTCCTGTTACCTGTTGTTTGCCTCTGGCATGCCTCAGTATGTCCTCCACCTGTGTCCACTGTCTTCCTTCTAATGTGTTTGCACTGCTGTTTACCTGTGCATCCCTGTCTATAAATCCCTATACATCACCCTTTCATACACCTGGTCTACTCTCTTCTAGTACCTCTTTTCCCACTGTCTCAAGTTGCATTTCCATTTCTTCACCCAACTAATACCTATGGAGGCAACAACCTGCTAAGTGCCTACAGCCCACACTAGCTCCACCATCAAGGCCTCTAGTGAACACCTGGCCCTAGTTACATTCAACCAGGTTACATTCAACCCATAACACCAATTAGTATTAATTAATATACTGCTTAGTCAACTTTACTCTTTAAATTACTTTACAATGCTTCATTCATATACTAGAGAGTAAGGACAGTAAGCACAGCCAAGGAACCTCTGGCCACTCCATTAGCCAGACAGGCATCGCCCCATTTCAGTGAACAGCCCCTCTACTCAACCACAATGAAGACACCACCTAGTGGTATGACCACCTAGTACCAGGGAAGCTTCCCAGAGAATGAAAGCAGGAGCATCACCACCTTTGCTGTCACAAACATCTACTACTCATATCCCAAGCAACCAGAGCAGATACACCACGCAAGTCTTCATCCAGCAAGGTGTCACACCAAGATATTTGGTCTGTGTGGAGACTTGAACCAGAGCCTCTGCTACCGCTAGCAGACTACAGCAGCCTCTTATCCCACTAGACCAGCGCAGCCAGTCAACAACCTGAAGCATTTTTGGTTATCATATCATATCACTTCATGAAACATCCAACCACAAAAACTATGACAGAGAAATTCAAAGATGCAATTGTCAGAAACAGAGCCATGACACGCACCACCTCACACCGAGGCATCTGTTCCTTCTGGAGATTCAAACCCTCACCTATGCTACCGTTAGCATACAATAACAGGCTCTCAACCCACTACACAAGCTCAGCCGGTTGTCAACTGCTTGTATTTTTGGTTATGATATCAAATCACATTCTCCAACAGTTAATGACTAAAAACACCAAACGGGGATGCAAAGCCACAATCACCACGTCACAGAAAAGAAAGCACGGCTCACACGCCGAGAAGTTTTGTCTCTTTGGAGATATGAACCCACACCGCTATTACCACTGTCAGACAACAACAGGCTCTCAACCCACTACACCACCACAGCCAGTTGCTACCTTGCAGGATTTTTAGTTATGATATCAGATCGCTTCCTGAAACAGCTACAATCAAAAACATACTGAAATGACAAACAAACAACAACACGTTGAAGTATCTAGATATTAGAAACAACAACTCTGCTATCACTAGATGGCATCAACAGGCTCTAAGCCCACAAGGCCACTAAGCAAATTTTGGCTTCAAATATCATATCACTTCATGGACCATCTAAAGACTTAAAACAAATAATAGGGAGATTCCAAGTCACAATCACTGAAAAATGATCAAAGACCTGCATTGAGCCACCACACAAAGGTGCCTCGTCCATGAGGGGATTAGAACCCACAACTCTTCTACCACTAACAGACACCTGCAGCCTCTCAGCCCACTAGACCAGCACAACCAACTACAAACTGGGTATATTTAAGGGTATGATATCATATCACTTCCTCAAACAGCAACACACTGAAAACACCTAACATGGGCATTTCAAGCCATATCGCTGGAAAGAAAACAAAGAACGCTAGACTCGGCACCACTTCACACACGTGAAAGCCCTGGTGCTTTGCTGTCACGCCATCAAACCAGATTCCAACAATTGACAATATGGACATGGGAAAGCACAAATCTACCTAGCCGACTCCCTCTCAGAAAAGAGTAAAAGCCAGAAACGTATTACATGAATGGTAAAAGCCGGAATCCTTATTAAACGTATGGGAAAAGCTGCAAACCAAATCACTATATTTAAAACAAAACTGGAAGGACTAGCTTGCTTCTTGTTTACAGCATTGGCTAGGAATAGGAGAAGAGAGGCCATCGCTTTTCCTTAACTGCTGCTGAAGAAGTCATATACACCCCAATAATTCTATTGTTCGATTAATTCTGTGAAAAATGACACTTTAGTGTAAAAAAAAAAAACAAAACTTCAATAGTTGAAGCCTATAAAATATTAATACACCCAGATCTTCAAAAACTAAGTACTACCCCGCCTGTTAAGCACAGTGGAGGAGATGTTTACTTATATTTATTTGTGGGATGTGCCAGCAGGAAAAATAACTGGATATGCGATCAATACACTTGGATTAACACGGGGAAGTGTCTGGGCCCAAAAAGTCTCCAAAGATACAAGAAATTTACCACGACATTTAAACGGATTCAGAAATGGTTCTTATTCGGTGTATAGCCGATAAAAGGGAGCATCAAGCACTACCTCATCTGGGAATACTGGGGGGCTGAAGACACATGATGGGTGATACTGGGAGCTAAAGAGACATGATAGGGATTACTGGAAGCTGGGGACGCATGAATATTTTTTCACCAGCATTTTGACGGCACTTGACTGGTATATAATAAAAATGACTAAAATAGAAGCGGCATAGCTTACATGATTGTCACTTTTTAATTATGATTACTAGGGTTTCCAGCTTTTCCCATACGTTTCATGTGATTTCCGGCTCTTTGTGTCTCTAGTGTCTATTTGGGTTTTGTGTAAATTCAGTGTGTACGTGGAAAACTGTGTACGTGTATCTGACACTTGTGGGACTTTTTTATTGTACTTTATATGCTTTCCAGCTTTTCACATACGCTTAATATGGTCTCCGGCTTTTTAGATACGTTAAATACATTTCCAACTTTTAACCACACTCTTCCCTCTCTACACAACATGCATTCTCAATAATCATCGTTACGTTTGTTACACGTCTTGAGACATACAAACGCATACACAACGCGACACGCCAACAACGGTATTTGAACCAAAAACATACATTCCAAACACCGTAGAGGTCTGAGCTACTAACTTGACTTTAACAACTGCTACAGACCCTCCAACATGGCCCCTTCCATAAAATACAATATAGTCCACTCCTGAACTGTTCCAACTGGTTTAAAGGAATTAACTGATATTTGAAAAAGGATTTATCTCTTTAACAAAGGAGGTTACTGTCAGGATACAAGCGAATATGAGGGGTCGAACGTACGCATTCGTCCGCCGTGCAAAATTTCGTAGCTCTGGATCAGGCCCCATGTGGCAAACTGTGTACGTGTATCTGACACTTGGGGGACTTTTTGATTGTACTTTATATGCTTTCCGGCTTTTCAAATACGCTTAACATGGTCTCCGGCTTTTTCTATACGTTATATACGTTTCCAGATTTTACCCACACTCCTCCCTCTCTACGCAACATGCATTCTCAATAATCATCGTTACGTTTGGTACACGTCTTGAGACATACAAACGCATACACAGCGCGACACGCCGACAACGGTATTAGAACCAAAAACGCAGATTCAAAACACCGTAGAGGTCTGAGCTACTAACTTTACTTTAACAACTGCTACACACCCTCCAACATGGCCCCTTCCATAAGATACAATAAAGTCCACTCCTGAACTGTTCCAACTGGTTTAAAGGAATTAACTGATATTTGAAAAAGGATTTATCTCTTTAACAAAGGAGGTTACTGTCAGGATACAAGCGAATATGAGGGGTATCAATTAATATTAAACTATAGAGTGACCTCTGTTTGGCCAGGATCTGGAAATTCATGGAAGGTATTGGGGCAGAACAAGCTAGGTCTCTGGTCAGTTTATGACCCGATCCTAAAAGTATCAGCATATTAGGGGGGTCATAAAAGCCAGATCTCTGATGAAGTGTTTCTCCAGACTCAAACTGTCACAAAGGTGGGGGCTACTTGGAGAGGAGCAGTTTGGCCTTTAAAAAGTGTGTATGAATTGGTAACTTTAGTTCATTTCATGGGACTTCCAAATGGAAGAGGTGACCCTGATCTCTGGTCTGTCCCGGCCAAGACGGTTCTCGTGTGTAAGTCTTTCTGTGTTTTCACCTTTTGATTTTAGAAGAAACCGTTCTGCATATTGGATGTCTATTTTGTTATTCTCTGTAACTAAGCGTTGTGATTATTATCATATTCAATATCAATTAATAAGTTCATGTCTCTGTCTTCTTACGGATTCACGTGTCAGACCAGCTCGGTTATTAAAAGCTAATGACGGGTAACGGAAGAGGTCATTCTGGGTTGATGATAATTCTGGTAAAGCATAACTGTGTTTCATTTGGGTAAAGGGGAACATAAGACCACCAGTGAATAGCCTTGGTGGTGGCAGTTCATTGGTAATAAGTCATATTTGGGGTGGGAGAAGGGGCATTAGTCATTGTAGAACAGACCAGGGGGCTTTTGTGATTAACCCCTTGAGCCCCAGATAAGTACGAAAGCCTCAGGTGAGGTCAGGGTCGTGACAGTTACCATAGTAACTGACAGTTGCAAACTAAGAAGCAGAGTCTTTTGCATCTAATGGAATGGGTCATGTCGGAAGGCATGCTGTTACATGGCGCATGCGTAGTACTCTTCATTGTACGATCCAACACGTATGGGTCAGCACATGACCCTGATGCAGTGTTGTGAGACTACAACTCTCAACGTGCTCTAACTACATAGGCACGGATGATAACTGACAAGGCATGTATAGAAAACTAAACTCTCAATAAACAATAGCAACAAACAAAACTATAAGTTATGTCAATGTTACGTCTTCCGTCACTAATCCCCAGAAATGTTTGCCGTTATAAGGGGGAGTTACGCTGCCGTGGGAGTTCTCCTGTTGAAGTGTATGACTTTGCGACGAGGAAGACAACCTCTCATCCAGCCAAGCAGGCCGCTTTTATCCCCATGCATCTGGGAGGTCACAGTGGTGCTGACTTCTACCTCATTCACGCCTTCGTTTCTGCAGTTGCCGTGAGTATCCGTAGTGCGTCATCATGGCTGTTCCCCTAACAACAAACTTCAATGAAGTTTCCCTTTTCTCTGCCTGTGATCTCCTGCAAGCTCCTTCTTCCCAATACCAGGCAGGGAAACGCATTCTCTCCATGACCGGGTGGCCCAACCCTGACTCTACATGACTAGGTAGACCACACCAGTCTCTACATGACCAGATGGCCCACCTGTATTCCCCAGGACCAGGTGTGCAACTCAGTCCCCCCTTAACTGAGCAAACCCTCCGCTTGTGCTGAATGCCATCTTCACCGCTCGTGTGACCCTAGATATATGTTCAGAAAGGACATTTGCCCTTATTAACACTTATTGTGCGCTACATTCAGATTGTATTTATGTCATTTGCCACTGGACATCTTCTTCCCATTCATTTACAAACACACAATAACACATTTTACACTCTATTGTTTCCTCTGCACAGGCCAATGACCCCTCGCTGATAGAGACGGGCCCCGATGAGACTCTGCGCAGTCACCTGCTGGTGTTCCAGGCAGAAAAATCAAGACGAGAAAACTGCGTGGTTCATATAGATAACGACGAGCGATAGGTTCCTGAAGTGTCTTCTCAAATGCGTCTTGTTTTTCCCCGGCATATACTGTATTTCTTACTTGGAACATTTCAATCGTCCAAAATGTTTAGTTTTGATTACCACCCGCAGGGGGGGGATGGGGGAAGAGCATCACCAGTTCCCACACACAAATTACAATAGGACCCAGAGCCTCTATGCTCAGATGCTGCCTCTGAAAATGCCTTCAAGGAGGAGAGTGGCTGGCCTGAGGCACGTGATCCAGGGGTAAGGGGGTGCTCTATGGAGGAGTTGATGCACATCTGCGCCGATGAGACTCTGCGCAGTCACCTGCTGGTGTTCCAGGCAGAAAAATCGAGACGGGACAACTGCGTGGTTCATATAGATAACGACGAGTCATAGGTTCCTGAAGTGTCTTACGTTCTCAAACGCGTCTTGTTTTTCTCCCGCATATACTGTATTTCATACTTCGAACATTTCACTCGTCCAATATGTTTAGTTTTGATTACCACCCGCATGGGGGGATGGGGGAAGAGCATCACCAGCTCCCACACAAATGACAGTAGGACCCAGAGCCTCTATGCTCAGATGCTGCCTCTGAAAATACCTCCAAGGAAGAGAGTGGCTGGCCTGAGGCACGTGATCCAGGGGTAAGGGGGTGCTCTAAGGAGGAGAGTGGCTGGCCTGAGGCACGTGATCCAGGTGTAAGGGGGTGCTCTAAGGAGGAGAGTGGCTGGCCTGAGGAACGTGATCCAGGGGTAAGGGGGTGCTCTAAGGAGGAGTTGATGCACATCTGCGGAGCTCCTCATTCTCTGCTCACATTGATCACTGCACAACCTCTCCATTGTAGCAACAGGATTTGGGATCATTGGGGTCCAAACAAGCCCGGTCTTACTCTTCCCAGAAACACAAACTTGGAATACCCATTTTTATACCCCGACTACTTTGAAAACCACTGATCGGCACAGTTGGCTATAGAGCCATATGCTCCAATTAAAATGCTACATAAATGGTCTCGTGTGACAGTATCATTTAAACGTCACTGAGCATTTACACGGTCACAGTACTTGTTCGTTAACAATGTTATATGTCACTTTTAGAATATGGGTTATACATGGAGTCATTGTCAGATTATTGATGTATACTAATCATGAACGGTTTTAATAATCTGTTTTTCAGATCATAACATGAAATAAAAGAAAATCAAATATGGAAATGCATTGTAATGTTAATATTTAACTCATATTTCTGTAATGTTTTTGTTCGCTGGTTATTTGAGAAACTTTGCACAAATCTGTGCCGCCTATAGAATACCAGGCTTCTTCACACACATTAAACGTATGCCTGTGTCTATATATTAATGCACCGTGTTCTAACACACATCTAATTTCAAAATCAGCTTTTTACAATATTGCTATATTAACTTCCTTTCTTAGCGGTGCATCTGCTGATTGATACATTTTCCACTTTCCACAAGATAGTCATTCGGGTTAGGGTTAAGCCGCAGAATAGGAAAGGTTATGCTCCAGCCACGTGAGAGTTACTGTTAGGCTGCAGGATGACAGTAGTTAGAGTTAAGGAAGGGTTAGTGTTAGCCTGCGGAGAGCAAATGCAGAGAGAGGAGGGTTAAGGTTAGGGGATGGTTCGGGTTAGGTTGTGGAATCAGGATGGTAAAAGTGAGGCTGTGGACAGAGTAGGATTAAAGTTAGGGTTAAAAGGCCAGATTCACAACAACATTTTATTTTTTACAATACGTCCCTAATTTACAAAATCTAGTACGCGTAGTAGCTAGATTCGGAAAATTAGGGACGTAGAGAAACTAATACGGGGTTGTGAATCCAAGTTAGGAAAACTTACTTTATCGTTCTACAATCAGGCAGGCGCAGGAACCGTCTTTTCAGACGCTAGCACATTTGTTGCAATACAGATTTTCAATGCTTTTTGACATGCAGGGGGAGGCAGATTATAGTGGGGAAAGGTTAATTAGAGTTGGCGGTTACCATTTCGAAGATAAACGCAATATTACAGTTTACTATTAAACTTGTGTAGCATCCGCATACTATAAGCATGAGCCATTCCCCAGCATACAAATAAATATAATAAATATGCAACGCACAAATTGCCATTTAGTTTCTTCAGGGGAACCCTTACACCTGTATTTGTTATTATTCTCAAACTCTGATCAAACGCAACATACAGCAGATTTCCTGTATGACAAGCCCCAGACCCTGTTATAACAAGACGCCGCTTACCCGTGCTAACGCTGCTACGTGTACACAATATACAGGAGACACCTGCATTTTCACTATTATTCTGTGCGTTATTAAGCCCTGACCTTACTGTGTTCAGTTCTACTCAAATGGTACATGCCCTGTGTCACACCCAACACACAAGTCCTTTCTCGGTATATTTACTCAGAACCTACTAGCCTCCAGTTTAGACACATGCCCTCGTGTTCTAAGTCAGCTCTTCCTTTGAACATTTCCACTCTCCTATAGCCCGTTACACGCCTTAATATACAGTGCATCTGGCAATTAATCACGGCGCTTCACTTTTTCAACATTTTGTTATGTTACAGCCTTAGTCCTAAATGGAAAACATTTCTTTCTTTCCTATCAAAATTCTACCCACAATACCCCATAATCACAACGTGCAAGAGTTTTTGGGACATTTTTGAACCTTTATTAAAAATCAACAACTAAGAACTCACATGTACATAACTATTCGCTGCCTTTACCGTGAAACTCTAAAATGACCTCTGATGCATCCTGTTTCCACTGATCATCCTTGAGAGGTTCCTACTGCTTAATTGGAGTCCACCTGTGATCAATTCTGTCGTTGGACATCATTTTCAAAAGGGACACACTTGTCTATAGAAGGTCCCACACTTGACAGTGCATGTCAGAGCACAAACCAAGCATGAAATCAAAAGAAATGTCTGTAGACCGCCGAGACAGGATCGTCTCGAGGCACAAATCCGGGGAAGGGTACAGAAAATTATCAGCGGCTCTGAAGGTCCCAATGAGCGCAGTGGCCTCCATCATCCGTAAATGGAACAAGTTCGGAACAGCCAGGACTCTTCCTAGAGCTGGTCGGTCGTCTAAACCGAGCGATCGAGGGAGAAAGGCCCTAGTCAGGGAGGCGATCCGAATCACGATGGACGTTCTGTCTGAGCTACGGCATTACCCTGTGGAGAGAGGAGAACCTTCCATAATGACAACCGTCTCTGCAGGTATCCCCCAATCAGATCCGTATGGTGAAGTGGCCAGACGGATGCCACTCCTTAGTGAAAAGCACATGGCAGCCCACCAGGAGTTTGCCGGAATGCACCTGAAAGACTCCCAGACCATGAGAAACAAAATTCTCTGGTCTGATGAGACAGATTGAACTCTTTGGCATGAGAATTAGCCATTATGTTTGGATATAGCCAGCCACCGCTCATCACCAGGCCA